>JAUPMG010020442.1:0-15179 GCA_031762675.1 Pachysandra terminalis | reverse complement strand
AAATTGTAATAGAGATTACTTTACTTTATTTGTGGGTGATAGCTTAACATGTTTAGTTGAGCTATGGTTTTAATTTTGTGAGACTTCCGCAGATATTTATATTTTGTTGAGACTCTGATTCAACCTGGTAAGGGTTGATTATGTGGCTGGTTATCCGTATCCACGTGGTGGGTCCGAAGGTCAGTTCCTTAGAATCCTCGAGATCCCATATTTCGGCTTTGGGGTGTGACAGCAGGCACTCCATACACTTGGGAAAATAAACAAGAGGGTGCCAGAAATATTCGGGAGCGCATTGATTGTGTGTTTACTAATTCCTTTTGGAGGGAAAGGTTCCCTGAAGCACTAGTAAAGCACTTACTGAGGACACATTCAGATCACTGCCCTCTCCTTCTTGATTCTACAGGTCAGCCAATTCCCTAAACTCAATCGCCCTTTTTTGGTTTGAATTGGCCTGGTTACATGATCAATCTTTCTTTAATTGTGTAAAAAATTCCCGGTGTATTAATCGTTGGACTCAATCTGGTCAGGATTTCTCTAATGCCATTCACAAACTTCAATTGAATTTAAAAGAGTGGAATAGAATGGTATTTAGAAATATATTTCATAGGAAAAACAGAGTGCTAGCCAGATTGAATGGAGTCCAAAAGGCCTTAGTGAAGAATCATTCTAGGTTCCTATTCGAATTAGAAGAGTCATGAGATAGGGAGTATAATTCCAATGTTTGGCAAGAAGAGGACTTGTGGAGGATGAAATATAGAATTAACTGGTGGCGATTCAGTGATCGTAATACCAATTTTTTTCATATTTCCCCTTTAGCTCGCAGAAACGGTAACAAAATCACTAGCTTGAGAGTTGTGGAGGGGGAGTGGTGTTCGGATCATGAGAAGTTAAAATCGTTTGTAGGTGAACACTTTAGAAATCTGTATAGTACTTCACATGAGTCTGTTCTAAGAGGTGTAACCGTGAAGGTTGCTAATGGACTGGATCAAGCTGATGTGGATAAGCTTATGCAACCACTAAGGGATGAAGAGAAAAAGCAAGCGATGTTCTCTTCTGGTCCATTAAAGGCTCCTGGACCCGATGGGTTTCACGCAGGTTTTTACCAAAATGTTGGGAGGAGGTTGGGCAAGAAGTTTGTGTTCTTGTTAAAAGCATTTTTGGGAATGCCTACATGCCACCGAAATTGAATCAATCCTTGATAATGCTAATCCCTAAGAAATCGAACCCAGAGTCCTTGACGGATTGTAGACCAATTAGTCTTTGTAATATCTTATATAAGATAGATTATTGTCCAGATACTTCGACCTATTCTAGGTAAGCTAATTGGGCCTCATCAATGCAGCTTGATTTCTGGCAGACAAGGGGGCGACAACATTATCAAGGTGTAGGAGATAATACACTCCTTACAAAAAGAAAAGGGAAGAAAGGGGACACGGCTGTCAAGGTAGATTTAGAAAAAGCTTATGATAAGATGGAATAGAGCTTTCCCAAATTTACTTTTGATGCTTTCGGATTCCTGAAAAAATGGCAAAAGCTGGTATTGAGTTGTTTATGTACAAGTCATTTCTCAATGTTATGGAATGGGGAAAACACATAAGCTTTCTTTCCTACTAGCGGTATCAGACAAGGGGATCCTATGTCCCCAAATTTGTTTATATTGGGGATGGAAGTTCTTTCACAACAAATAAATAGAGCTGAATTAAGTAGGGGATGGAAACCTGTAAACGCATCTAGAAATGACCCAAAAATTTCGCATCTATTTTTCACAGATGAATTGTTTTTGTTTGCGAAGGCTGATTTGGCAAATTGTGACATAATTATGACTAACTTGAGAAGTTATGTCATGACTCAGGGAAATGTTTGAATCTAACTAAGTCAAGAGTCTATTTCAATCCTAACCTTCATGAGAGACTGGCTAGAGCCTTACGGAGAGCTCTTCATATTCCAAGAGCTAGAGACTTGGGGAAGTATTTGGGTATGCCCATTTTTCATGAAAGACCTTCTAAAGCTAATCTTATTTTCATTGTTGATAAGATCAATCAAAAGTTAGTTGGGTGGAAACAAAATTTGTTATTTAGGGCGGGTCGGACAACATTGGTCCAAGCAGTAACCTCCTGAATTCCTGTTTATTTTATGCAAACCACTAGGATACCAATATCAATCTACAATTCGGTAGAGAGAATAAACAGAAACTTCATTTAGGGGTCTACAGATGAGAAAAGAACCATGCATCTCATTAAATGGGAGAAAGTATGCCAATCTAAATCTGATGGCAAATTAGGCCTTTGCAAACTCAAACAAGTAAATTTGGCTGCTCTTGCGAAAATAGGATGGCGGATCTTTCTTTAAACACAAATTTTGTTTATTGAAAATCAACGGACAAGATCTTTATCAAAAAATAATTTGTATATAAAATTATATGAGATTACAATCACTAGGGATTTTCTTTATAAAAAAGAAAAGGCCCTCTGATTCTTCACTTTAGGGTCTTCAATCCAAGGGGTGCAATAGCTTAATCTTGGGTTGATTTAGTCTTCCTTGATCTTCTTTGCAGTGATCAAGAAGGTGGTGGATTTGATAGATCACGAACATAATCATGAGGATTTGTTGCGTAGTCTTCGACTTGATCTCAGGGATTGTAGAATCTTATAGGAGATGTGGACTGAAGACTTCAACTTTGATGTAGATATCTGGGCCTTTGAGCGTATTCAGAGAATGAAGAACTTGAAGAAGTCTTTGGCTTGATCTTCGGGCTTATAGACTTAGAGAATATGTGGACCAAAAGCTTCGACTTTGGAGTAGATCTCTGGGCCTTTGGGCGTATTCAGAAAATGAGAGCTTTGAAGAAGTCTTCGGTTTGATCTTCGGGCTTGTAGACTTATAGAAGATGTGGACCAAAAGCTTCAACTTTGATTCAGAGATGGAGCCTTGAAGAAGTGTGGTTGATTTGGCAGGCTTCACGAATGAGAATCGTGATGGATTGCTACGAAGTTTTCAGCTTGATCTTCGGGCTTGTAAACTTATGAAAGATCATGATGGCTTCATCTTGATTTGGATCTCTGGACTTTTGAGCGGATTCAGATAATAAAGAACTTGAATCTTTAGGCTTGAATGCTGTATTTTGGTACTTCAAGTCTACAGATCTTCAGGACTCCAAATCTTCAAGGTGTCAGAGCAGCAGAACTTCAGTATCTCTTCTTCTTCTTCTTCTTCTTGTTCTTCTTCTGATCATCCTCAGAATGTGAGAGGACCACCTCTATTTATAGATTTGGAGGTGGTAGAGTTGTATTTGATCTCTACCACTTGTAGAGAATTATCACCAATTTTTGGAGGTAATTTTCTGTTTATCAAGAATTATCTAGATTTAATGATAATTCTTCATTTAATGATAAATATCTAATTTTTAATAAATAATTCTTTGCGAGACCCATAAGGAGCAATGTAGTAGTTCTTTTCTAAAGTCAAAAATTCTATTTTTTTTATTTGAGGAGTCTTATCTCTAAGTGGGATCCACCTTGTGAGATCATACCTTGTGATTAATTTTAATCTCAAAATTTTCTCAGTCTACACGCTCATAATCCCAACTCTTTGTGGGTTAAAGTAGTTGAAAGCAAGTACTTGAAAGGGGCTTCTTTTCTAGATGCGGAAGTGAAGTCGAGTAGTTCACCAGTTTTGCGCGTAGTATCATGAAAGGAAATGAATTGCTTAGAGAGGGAGGCTTCTGGAGAATTGGACATGGTCATTGAGTATCGGTGTGGGATGATGTGTGGATAGATAGAGATCGTCTATCTAACCAAATCATCAATCCTATTCCCCCCAACTTAAAAAATTTGAAAGTTGCTGATTTGGTGGGAAGTGATAGGAAAATTGATCCGGTGGCTCTACATGGAGTGTTACCGCCAAACATGTTGATAGGCATTGAATCAATTCAAGTGGCATTGGATGAAGAGGTATCAGATAAAATGGGGTGCCGTTTTTCAAAAACGGGGGAGTTCTCGCTGAAATCAACATACTTTGTGGCTGTTAATGAACAACCTCTAGAATGCAGGTTAGAAATAGATGGAAAAGGGTATGGGTTTTGCTGTGACTTAAAGAGTGATAATAATAATCAACAATTTTGCCCATGTGAGTTGTTTGTAATAGCAGAAAGGTTATTCCATCTAACGTTGTCACGGCATGGACATTAATTTTGAATGATCGCACCTACTACCGCCATTGTTGGACCTCCAAACCAGCCTCAGATATGGGCATTTTCATATGCTACGCATCTAATTAAGATATATGCAAGACCCATCCATCTCATCTTTCATATCAACGATGCAGTCTGGAATTAATTTGGCTACCTCCGTTGAAGTTCATGATCCTCCTATTATTTCCAACAACATTGTAGCTTTTGCACTATACAACCGGGGCGAAGTCGACCAAAATGTCTACCATGTTCTTACTTCAAGTTCTACTACTACTTAGATGCTTATGGACTTCTCTTTGAAAATCTATGATAAATCAAGAACTTTAGTTCATGGGTTACCTTGCAAATTATGAAATACCATCGTCAAAACCTTGAGAGGAGTTGATAATTGTAATCTTAGCTTTGCATGGAAAAAAAGCCTCAATCTCATTTGTCCGCATAAAAAGAACTTCAGCAAAAGCAATTATGAAGGTTCTGAAAAACCACGAAAAACACAAAAAAAAAAAATCGTTTGTTTCGTTTTCAAGAAAATGGTAGTTTAGATTTTTCAATTAAACCAAAAGTGTATCAAGAAGATTCTGATAGTTAGAGTCACTCATCCTCCAATGAATATGTCTTTGATATTGAGCTCAATTTTGATCTCAAGGGATTGAAGATGAGACCGATATTGAAGAGGATGTTCCTAAAGAAATCAAATACCTTGTGGAACGACATGAGAGCAATGCACAACTTAGTATCGATAATACCGAATCCATAAATTTGAGAACTGAAAAGGTCCCAAAAATTGTGCAAATTGGAACTCTACTAACTTCTGAACAAAGGGAAAGAATGATTGAATTCTTACAGGATTATCTAGATGTTTTTGCTTGGTCTTATAAGGACATACCCGGATTAGATACCAGCTTAGTTGTCCATTGACTTCCATTGTTGTCAGATGCTAAATCAGTCAAGAAGAAATTGAGACGACTCAAGCCGGAATGGAAAGGTCAAGGATGAGGTTATGAAGCAATTCCAGGCAGACTTCTTAGTGGTTTCTTCATACCCTGAATGGCTAGCCAACATAGTACCTGTTCCAAAGAAAGACGGAAAGGTCAGGATGTGTGTTGATTACAACGATCTGAATAGGGCAAGCCCAAAAGATGACTTCCCTTTGACACATATTGATGTCTTGGTGGATAATGTCTTGGTGGATAATATAGCCACACATTCCATGTTTTCCTTCATGAATGGATTCTCCGAATACAATCAGATAAAGATGGCAGAGGAAGATAGAGAGAAGACATCATTCATTATACCATGGGGTACATGTTACTACAAGGTCATGCGTTTTGGTTTGAGGAATGCTGGTGCAACCTACCAACGTGACATTACTACACTGTTCCATGATATGATCCACAGGGGAATGGAGGTCTATGTCGATGACATGATTGCCAAATCCGGAAAAGATGAAGATCACTTCAATAATTTAAGGAAAGTCTTTGATCGTCTTAGAAAGTACAAGTTGCGCCTGAATCCAACTAAGTGCGTCTTTGGAGCCACATCAGGAAAGTTATTGGGCTTCATAGTCATCAGAAGAGGTATTGAAATAGATCCAAAGAAGGTAAAGGCCATTATCAACATGCCATCACCAAGGACTGAGAAAGAAGTCAAGGGTTCTTGGGTAGATTGCAATATATAAGACGGTTCATAGCTCAATTTACTACAACTTGTGAGCCTATCTTTAATCAACTCAGGAAGAATCGATCCAAGAAGTAGAATGAGGACTGTCAGAAGGCGTTCGAAAAAATCAATAGGTATCTATTGAACCCCAATTCTTGTTCCACTTACCCCGGCTAGACCTCTCTTGATGTATCTATCAGTACTTGAAGCTTCAATGGATTGCGTACTTGGCCAACACGATGAGACAGGATGGAAGGAGCAAGCCATATATTATCCAAGCAAGAAATTCCTAGAGTACGAGTCTCATTATACCTTGATAGAAAAAACTTGTTGTGATTTGGTATGGGGTTTTCAACGTCTTCGTCACTACATGTTGGCGCACACGACCAAGCTGATAGCTAGGATTGATCCTTTGAAATACTTTTTCAAGAAACCTGTCCTAAATGGTCTAACAACAAAGTGGCAAATGCTTCTTTCAGAGTTCACCATCATATATGTCACTCAAAAGGCCATAAAAGAACAGGAAATTGTGGATCATCTATAGGAACATCCAATCGACAAATATCATCCAATGAGTACTGATTTCCTAGACGAAGCCATCCCATTCGCTAGCAAGGACGAAGAGTACAATGATTCTTGGCAGCTTTACTTTGATCGAGCGACAAATTCTTATGGTAATGGAGTTCGCGCCGTGATCATAAAGCCAGACGATTTACACATCCCTATCGCTACCAAGTTAAAGTTCGAATGCACAAACATCGCTGAGTATGAAGCCTGTGCAATAGGGCTGAGGGCAGCCCTAGATATGGGAGTGAAAGAAGTGGACGTATATGGAGATTCTAGCCTGATCATCTTCCAAACAACTGGTGAGTGGAAAACTAAAGACCGTAAGTTGATCCCATACCATGAACATCTGGAAGAGTTGAGCACACGATTCAACTGAATCTCATTTAATTACATGTCTAGAACAAAGAACCAATTTGCAGATGCTCCGGCAACCCTAGCTTCAATGTTGAGCATCCCTGATGGAGTTGATATCCGACCACTAAAAATTGAAGCACAAGATAAGCCAGCCTATTGCCTATCAATTGAAGAAGGAGAAGGAGATGGAAAGCCGTGGTACTATGACATTATCAGATTCCTGGAGGACCGAGTTTTTCCAGCAAATGCTACTCGAATTGAAATGAGAACTATACAAAGGTTAGCTGGTCAATTCTTTCTCAGTGGTGGAAAGTTATACAAGAGATCGTATCATGAACAACTCCTTACATGTGTCACCAAGGCAGAAGCTAGGAAGATTATCAAAGAAGTACATGGTGGAGTCTTTGGGCCACATATGAACAGTATAATGCTTGCTAAGAAGATCTTTCACATGGGATTTTACCGGTCTACGATGGAGACAAATTGTTGCTTGCATGTCAAAAGGTGCAATCGTTGCCAAATTTATGCTGATAAAATCCATGCACCACCTTCAAAATTGAATCCGATGTCTTCTCCTTGGACTTTCTCGATGTGGGGAATGGATGTCATTGGCCCCATTACTCCGAAGGCGTCAAATGGGCATAGGTTCGTTCTTGTCCGATTGATTACTTTACAAAGTGGGTCGAAGTAGCTTCCTATACCAACATCATGAGAACACTTGTTCTAAAGTTCATAAAGACCAACATCATATGTTGTTATGGCTTGCCCAAGGATTTCATAACGGACAATGCAAAGAACTTGACGAATAAGGACATGAAGAAGTTGTGTGATGCAATGCAGATAAATCATTACAATTCAGCTCCGTACATACCAAAGATGAACGGTGCAGTGGAGGCGGCCAATAAAAATATCAAGAAGATAATCGAAAAAATGGCCGTCACATATAAGGATTGGCATGAAATGTTATACCATATGCGCTCCATGCCTACAGGACCTCCATCAGGACTTCAACAGGGGCAACACCGTATGCCTTTGTTTATGGCATGGAAGCTGTATTGCTAGTAGAAGTGGAAGTGCCCTCTCTCCATATTCTTATGGAAGCGACGAGTCCAAATGGGTTAAAGCAAGATTTGAACAGTTGAATTTGGTTGAAGAAAAACACTTGACTGCGATCTGTCATGGACATATTTATTAGAGGCGTATGGCCAAAGCTTACAATAAGAAGGTGCAATCCTGAGTCTTCCAATCAGGTGACCTGGTTTTAAAGAGAATACTGCCACATGAGGAAGATCCTCATGGAAAGTTCAGGCCGAATTGGAAGGGGCCATCTGTCGTTCACAAGACTGCCAGGTGGAATTCTCGTTCTACAAGAGATGGATGGTGAGATCTTTCCTGAACCAATTAATTCTGATTCTGTTAAAAGATACTTTGCTTGAATTAAATATTGCTCTGAAATGATTAGAGGCCCTCTTTCCTTGAAAACCTAAAGCATAAAAAATCCTTAGTTTAACCCTTTGAGCCTTATATTTTCCTTCGTTAACCCAAACCGAAATTGCTCACCCCACACTTGGGCAAGAATCAAGAAGGAGAACTCATAAGCAGATGAAAAAAGAGAGGAAGGAAACAAATGTTCGGTATTGAAAAAAAAAAATGAAATGATAGCAAAAATGAAACAAAAGAGAGATCAAGAGTAAGCGAAGAGATGCCAAACTCATCCCTAATAGAGCTATTTGAAGATGATGGAAGCAACATAATTCTTGAGGAAGTCAAAGAAGCAAAAGTGAAGAGCTTGATTGGAAGAGAAGAAAGTTCATTGTAAGTTTCAGTCATGTTCAAAAGCACCTCTGTCTCCATTGGTTCAGGCATCATAAATAGGCTTGACCCTAGTCAGTGATGTGATGGTAATCGATGAGGTTGAGACCTGTCCAACCCGTTGAAGCAGCTAAATGAAGATCAAACTTGACTCAATAAGTCATGGTCTTCACCTATCTCTAAGTTCACCATGGAAATTTGCCTCAAAATCGAGGCTACCTTTCATGTATTGAAATTCCCCAAAAGATACAAAATCACCATTGAAATCTTGAACCCTTTCGAATTTCTAGGCATGGTTCAAGCCCTAGAAAGTTCAAACCCTTTATTTATCTTCTCTCGAATGAGCAAAGCCACCGAGAAAGACAAACATATGCTTTTTTATCACCCTCAGAAAGTCTTGGAAGTTCAATATGTGAGGATAATCTTGATTTAAGAATAATTCATTTGTGAACCGTGCAAATCGAGGTTATTTCTTTTTTCTTTGTCATTCATCGCTTGCGATTCTGACAAAGAGGGGCAGTTGTAGACACCCAAATTTGCACGAGAGTGATTTTCTCTTGATCCTTGAAGCTCTTGGAGGCTTGAGCTTGGATTTTCCTATCTCCCAGTCATCTCTAAACAACCCCCAATCATATTGCCAATTTTCTCTGAAAATCCCAAAAATCATGTGAAATGACCAAAATACCCGTGATAGACCCCACCTAATTCATCTCAGTCCTAAATCTATTTTCAACCTCAAATTCGAGTTCATGAGCCAAAATGCTCTCCAACGAGCACAATCTTGGGCTAATTCAAAGTTCGTCGGAAAAATGACTCTTTTGCCCGAATCCGGTCGTTTGGGCCAAAACATCTAGATCTGAGGGTCAAAGTATTTTTCCGACATAAAATTTGCATTCAACACTAAAATACCTTCAAAACAACTATGAATCCGGTCGTTTGGGCCAAAACATCTAAATCAGAGGTCAAAGTATTTTTCCGACATAAAATTTGGATTCCACACTAAAATACCTTCAAAACAACTATGATTTTGTAAAATTTTGAGTTCGGGAGTCGAAGTGTCATTTTTGGTATTTTTAAAATTATAAAAAAATGACAGAAAAATATAATGGGATAAAAAAAAATATTCTAGGGAGTAAATTGAAATAAAATAATTAAGAGAATATTTGAGGAGGATTTTTCCTGTGTCTAATTCGAATAAATAAGAAAGAAATAATTTTAGAAGTTGTCATGTGACAAATCCCCGAAAAAGAAATAGAAAGATTTTAAATTCAAACTAAAAATGGGAGATTTCTATTCTCAAACAAATCAAAAGGGGTTTCTATTCTCAATTCAAAATGAGACTTTTAAATTCCAAATTCAATTTCTCAGAACAGGAAGTTCCTAAATCTAAACAAAAGACAAATAATTTTCTTAATTTAAATAAAAGGAAAGGGAAAGAAATAAAAAAAACAGATACAAAAAAATAAAAGAGGAAGGTCAGAATAGCAACCCGATCATAGCAGCTATTACGATCGATTTGTTGATAATTCAAAACAAAAAGGAGAAAAAGGAAAGAAGGGGAAGGGGGCTTCTTATTTAAAGGGACAAAGGTTCCGTTCAAGGGTATCGGGAGCTCACGTTTTACCAATCAAAAATCCCTGTTTTAGCGACTTCTCCGGCGAAAGCCACCGCCGTGTTGCCCAAACGTGTCTACAACCACCCGCGTGCCTTCTACCTTCTTTTCGGCTGGCCAAGACAAGCTCTCCCATGTTTTCGATCGTCTTCCCGTGCTGCTAAAGTTGTTTCAAGTATAACAGAATTTTTTTTGTTTGGTCCAAGTAACAAAGAACTACAGATATTCTGTTTTGGATGTTTTGTCGTCTTGTGCACCATCATCTCATGGCCTCAATTGAATAGCTAACCTATACCAAATATTTTTATTCTTCCCCTGTTTATGCATAGGTCAAATAGGATTAAAGCATTTCAATATTTTATTTTTTGTTATAAGAAAAGATGATTTCTATATTTTTATTCAGCTATTTATTTAGGATTTAATATTTTAAGTTTTGTAAGCGAAGATGCTTTCTATTTTTTTTATTTTATTCAATTATTTATTTATTTAGGATTTGGTAAGATAGATTGATGCATTTAAGAATTTAATTATATTTATCTTCCTTAATCACTCTAATTTCTTCAATTTTTTAGTTTTTGTCTTTCATTTTACTTTAGCTTACTTCCAAAGATCTAGAATTGGCCAAGTACTTGTGAACCAGGTAACCGGGTGAACTGGGAGAGAGTAGGTGCCTAACACCTTCCCACTCTCTTAACTAAACCTCTTTACCCAAAATCCGGTTAGACCATCCTAAGCTTCATATTTGGTTTAATTCTAAAATTAATCGTTAAAACTATGGGTGACCATTCACACCCGAACTCTATGGATGGTGGTGACTCCATATTTACCTGATCGACCTAGGGTCCACCCGACCGTGGGGTGATCACACCAGGCATAAGCTCAATGTAGAAGTCTGTCTCCCTTAAATGCGGTAATCCCGGAATATCCTAAAAAATCGCGCCAAAATCTCGAACCGTAGGAATATCCTCCAAGGATAGTCTCTGATCCCAATCCGCAATGAAAAGAAATTCAAACTGATAGACATCCTTCTCATTCCCGAGGAATGTCATACGACGTCCTTCAGGAAGATCGAATACAACTGTCTTTCGAAGCAATTCACCTTGGCATGAAAAGCAGAGAGCCAATCCATACCGAGTATGGCTTCGAAGTCAGACATGTCAAGCACTACCAGGTCTGCTTCCAGGTTAAAGTCACCGACTCTTATCACGCAAGCACGACATACTCGGCGTAAAGTTACGGTTCCTCCAATTGGGTTAACAATACTAGACTAGTTCTCTAGATTAAAGACTTGCAAACCCATGAATAACATATAACTACTAGAGATAAACGAATGTGTGGCACCCGAATCAAATACAAAGTGAACTGGGGTATGGAATAACGTGATAGTACCTTCTACCACTAAGTTCATAGCTTGGTCGTCTCAAGGAATCTCTACGCCAGTCAAGGCATTAGCTTTGCCTTTCTGAGCTGGTCTAGGTGGTACTGATTTACCGTCTCTCCTTAGAACTCAGCAATCGTACTGAAGATGTCCTTCCTTGCCACAGTTGAAGCATACTTTGCATCTGAACTGTTAGTCTTTAGTTGGTTCCTTCTGAGCATCACACGTCACAAAAACTGCTACTGATGTGTCTACTGGTGTTGCATTTGTCGGCTTCTCATCATGTCGCTGACATCGGTTGTTGTTTTTCTGATATGGTCGGTACCGTCCTTCGTCTTTCTTAGGTTGATCCCATTGTACGTAAGCTTTGTCCATGTCTCGCTCCATGTGTCTTGCGCACTCAAGAACCTTGGCATAAGTATTGAGTCGTTGAGGCACAACTTTAGAACTTATGGCTGGTCTTAAGCCTTCGTCAAACTTTGTAGCTTTATTTGCCTCCCTCGCTGTCATGTGTGGTGCGTACCTTGACATCATAGCGAATCTCGCCTCTTACTGGCCTACAGTGTGTGTGCCCTGCTCCAGTCGCATGAACTCTGATGCTATCTGCCTCTGATAACTGCTCGGTAAGTAGTTACCCAAGAATTGGGTCTTGAACTGGTTCCATGTCACGTCCGCAGTCAGATTTCGTTTCACTATGTCCCACCAATTGAGTGCTTCGCCCTTTAGCATGAAAGTAGCCAAAGTCACTCGCTGGTCATCTAGACATCCTATGGTCCGGAAGACTCTCTCGATGTCTAGCAGCCAATCTTGAGCAAGAAGTGGCTCTCCGAAGCCTTCGAATGTTGGAGTAAGCTTTTTAAACATCTCCAACCATGCGATCGAAGCTCCAGCAACTCTCCTCTCGTCAGCTACGGCATGACGCTCCAAGTGGTCTCGTTGCATAGCAGCCATGTCTCCCAGTATCTGGTAGACACCTGCTAGCTGAGGATCCACATTAGCTTTAGTATCAGCCCTAGCTCCTGAGGATGATCCCTCTTCAGTAGTGGTAGTAGCAGCTCTTCTCCTACCAACCACCTACAGTCCAAGGTAAACGATTAATCTACGAGTCTCTACCTAGTGTCCAAATAGTAAACATGTAAACACAACAATACAATCAAGTACGTTATCAAACAGCAAACAATTCCTAGGTATATTTCTAAGTTCTGTTGTCCTAACTTCAAATTTCTATGTGATACCTAGGTCCTAAAATTCTTTAACATCCTTGAGTCTGAGGCAAACCGAAATCTAAGAACTAATAGGTAAAACCAATTGCTTTGACAACATAAGTCTTACAAACCTAATGCTTTGATACCAATTTGTCACGCCCCAGAACCAGTAGCCCGAATCCCTAGGTGGGAGATACTGATCCCAAGGCATAACCTTCAGGTTCCATTGCTGAAACATGGATTGCCATATCGATACAACAAGAAATAAAAGTAATTGACTACCTTTATTAATCAGAATATGCGGAAGCTAAATAAAACATAAATAGTTCAAATAACATAGTCTATGACTTCGGCTGAGTCATAACCTCAAAAGAATATAAACTAATTAATCCTATTACAACTCAATGTTTTCAAAACCCCTAATCTAGATAATGAAAATAACAGTAAAATATGTAGCAGCAAGTAATCCAATCCAAAGCATGTCCTAGTCCATAGCAAAGTAATCCAAGTCCATCATCCTTCTCATCGGGCAACGTGAGAAGTTGCATGAGCTTTGAATGCCCAGTAAGTTTATCAAACAGTGTCATCCATCCATTTATGATATCAATAGAGTCAATATCAAGTCATGAGTACAAGCATGCAATACAACAGTCTAATATGATGAATTAACGATGATATGAGATGCAATGAATGAGAATGCAAATGCTATAGATGAATGCTCAAACAAGGAATGCAATGATGATGCTCAAATGAATGAGTTAGACTAACGAAGCCTATTAAGTACCCCATTAACTTCACAAACCAATTATAATACCATAATTTTGGGCATATGCCACTAGGAACTGCTGGAAGTCCCCTCTTCGCTTCGGGCGATAACCCATGGTAGAAGGTCACCATTGTGCTAATTCAGAGTAGATGCTACTCTCAGAAGTTCCAACCCAATGCTATCTTAAGAATGTATGATACTCAAGGTATGCCAACCCGCATAGGTGCTCGCAAGCATCTTACCCTATTTTAAGCAGGGATTTTAACCCACAAGGCATGTATTCAACCTATAGGAATCCTAAATAGGAAACCCTTATTTCCCACCTCCAGGGCTTTCTTAACAATCTACACCAGCCTAACATGCATGCAACAGTTTATAAAATATTATCAAAACAATTTAATTTCAATAACTATCAAGTCCAATGTGATTGATGGGTACCAAACTACTATGGAACTCCAAGATAAGGTCTATGGTCTATCTTGAGTCCTAAAGGTCAATGGTACGAGCCCACATCAAGTCCTAATCAAAATCCCAACCTATTGGTCATTGTGTGAATCTGGGTGCTACTTCAGTACCCCGGTCGGTTTACCGATGGGTGCCGAAGGCCCCATTTGCCTAATATCAAGGTTCTGTCAGTACCCCGGTCGGTGTATCAATGGGTGCCAAAGACTCGTTTTTGCCTATATTTAGTCGCTGGTCGGTACCCCTGCCGGTGTACCGGTGGGTGCCGAACTGGTGGTGATCTAGGGATTTCTAGATCCCGGGATTTTCATCCCTTTGATCCCCAATTCTATTTTGGTCAATTCTATCATTCTCTAATCAGTGGGTTTTCATGGTATAACATATTAGAATATAATCAAACCTATTTTTAACATATTAAACATGATTTCATGCAATCAAATCATCAAATACATACAAGCACTCAAAAATGCCCAAAAACATGAATATGATCACATGAACTCATAAAAGGATTGTACAGTAAGAATTAACTTACCTAATCTGATCTTAGAGATTCAGATCTCACCAAGGTCTTCTTTTCTTCCTCTCTTCCTTCTTCTTCCTCCTTTGATCTCTTACTTTGGCACTACAACAAGAACTAGGGCTGGTTTCCAGATCTAAACCCTTTCTCTCTTTTTCTCTTTTCTCTCTCTCAATCTCTCAAAATTCAATCTAACGTCCAAGCCTTGGGATGAGAGGGGAAGGATATTTATCAACTTCCTTTCTCTCTCCTCAAGTTAATCCAATTCAAATCCCGCGTAGCCTAGTACGTTTGGGATTGAAACATCAATTCTTAATTTGCTTAAATTACCCCATTTAGATAATAATTAAATTAGGGCCCCAAAATAATAACTTTAATTATTAAAACAACCCTATGTAAAAGGATCCTTATTCAAACATCTAACCAAAGTTAAGGATTCAGCCTTTTATCACAGTAATCTCAGTTATTTATTCAAACATCTAATTCATTATTTGTATGTATATTTACCCGTAAGACTATCATGTGTTGTAGTCACCTAGATCCTCTAATAGAAGGATCCTTAACTTATATTAATAGTATATGTTATTGTACATCTAACCAAATAGCCTACATATATTAGGTTAGATGTACAATAACATATACTATTAATATAAGTTAA
>JAUPMG010020431.1:0-15179 GCA_031762675.1 Pachysandra terminalis | reverse complement strand
GGGCTGGGGATGAGATACTACTTGATGGATCTAGTAAATCTCTTCTGTCAAAACTCAACCTGAATGAATGATAATAAGCGTCCAATGCAATGACATTTTTCTGGATCTTCAGCTTTGAGCTTTTGAGTACTTAGGTGATGATTTAGAGGATTACTATCATTTTATCAGATTACTTTAGGGGTGTACAAACAGGCAATTTGTGCCCACCCGGCACGGCAAAGTCCAACAAATTTATCGGGCTTTTCGTGCCGGCTTGGCACGATAAGGCTCATGTTTTTCGTGCCATGGGCCGGCATGGCACTGCCCGGCAAACTTATCGGGACGTGCCTAATTTCAGCCCCTAGGCCAGTACGGCACGGGGCACGATTATTATTGTACGGGGCCCATGTGTTTGCCTTTATTTTGCCCAAAACTTGATTGTGCCCATGCCCCAATCGTGCTCGGACTGTGCCGTGGGCCATGAGCTCATGCCCGCCCCGACACTATAAGGACTGTTGTACCGTACCCGGCACGCGTAGCCCCGCCCATTTGTACGTGCCTGTTGATCGGGATAAAGCAATAATAATAAACACCGTAAAAACGAAGATCAAAACAATGCACACAGTTATACGTGGTTCGACAAAGCCTACGTCCATGGGAGAAAAGTTTCCACTATGTCAAAAACGAATTAGAGTTACAACTTATACTCTTACTCGATATATAGGGCAAACTCCGCTTCGCTATGACCCATGGGGCACCTCAGGTCCCTCCCCCTTGGACTAGAGACTAGTGAATATGAACCACCCACTATCTCTAACAATCACTAGGTTACTTAATGGCCTACCAACCACAAAGCATAGACCCAATAAATGATAGTTTCTGACTCTGTTGTTAAACTCTTACGATTCATTGTAGGACTCTTACGATTCGATTTGACCCTGGATTGATTCAAATCAGTGAAGAAATCGGTTTATGTTTGAATCTTACGATCTATACATTGAATCCTACGATTCAACTCTGCAATACCAAAGAAAAATGGTTTCTTTTGTATTAAACAATAAAAAGCTCTTTTCCTAAGAGAAATTCGAAAATCTTAACCCCAAACCCTACTTCTACTAAAATTACTATGAATCTTACGATTTACGATTCAAAATTACGATTCGATTCTATGTGGCCCCTAACGATTTTCGTTTCAATTCACGATTTCACAACCTTGGGTCTTGACATAGATGTGCACCATACCCCCTGATTGAATATGAAGTTTGTAATTTCTGTTTGTAATATTCTTTCTCAGTATATACCCAATTCAGTTTGTATATACCTCAAGGAGCTATAGTAGACAACTTACTCATTGTTGACGATGTCAGGGATGCAAGGAGACCCAATATGAGGGAAAATGGAAGAGATATGGCAATTGCGCCAGTACCCATTTTGGCAACCTGCACATGAACAAAAATTTTACCAATAGAAGCTTATGGTATATTTGAAGGAGCTACATCTGAAAGTTGTGAATTTTACCAGAAGTTGCTCAAGAAAACAAAAGTAGGCAAGCATGCTGACAATGACGAGAATAGACACATCCTGCCAAACCCTGATAAGATTCAGACTACTAAATTTCAGGATTTTTTTCTTTCTATTCAACAGAATTTTAAAACCAAGTTATGGTTGGAGTTATTTTCAGAATAGATAATAAATGTCAAAAAACAGTAATCCATTCAGTACTTAGTTGACTACAATACAAAATTATGTAATTCAGATTACTAAAAATTAAGTCTTCAAAAACAGTAATCAATTCAGTATTTAGTTGTATTTCAGATTACTAAAAATTAAGTAATTCTTTGTACTAAGAGATCACAATAACAAACAGAAAAATTAAAAGAGAGAAGGGAGGGCGAGTGAGCAAACAAGCAAGCAACCAAGAAGGGAGAGGGAGGGAGGGAGAGAGGCTGCTCTCAGCAGCTTCTCCTTATGGGTAGCCTTCCTCTACTGCTTATGGATAAGCACTTATCCATTAGGTGTTACCAAACACACTTTTCATTTTAAAAAGAGCAGCTTCTCCTTATGGGTAGCCTTCCTCTACTGCTTATGGATAAGCACTTACCCATTAGGTGCTACCAAACATACTTTTCATTTTAAAAAGTGCTTTAATAAGCTATAAGCTGAAATAAGCACTTATATAAGCCGGGTCAAATGCAGCCTTGGGCTGTGTTTGGCCCAACTTGTGCTTTTGGATAAGCACTCATTGGATAAGTGACTCAGTGGGAGCACTTATCCACAGCAGAAATAAGCAACTTACTTGAAGTAAATAGCATTTGGTAAATACATTTATTTAAGTGCTTATGAAGAGAATGAATAGTTTTCTTCAACTTAAAAAGGACAAGAAGGCTGGCAATCGTATAAAAGTTTAGTGGTAAAATAGGTATCATAAAAATATTACTAAAGTTTTGAAATAACTTACCGCATAAGTGATAAGGAGAAGCTGCTCTCAGCAGCTTCTCCTTATGGGTAGCCTTTCTCTAGTGCTCATGGGTAAGCACTTATCCATTAGGTGTTACCAAACACACTTTTAATTTTAAAAAGTGCTATAATAAGTTATAAGATGAAATAAGCACTTATACAAGACGGACCATACGCAGCCTTACTGTGTGAGAGAGAGGTTGAAATTAAATATATGTTATTTTCGAGTTGTAGCAATGATACCAAATTTCTACTTGCCTGTATCGACTAATCTCTCTTCGCCAACCACTATGTGAACGTGTATTTAGGGTCTGTGCACTTTGGATTCGTAATAAGGTGACAGGTAGATTCTGAACTTCTTGCTTGCACACCTCGCAGGTCTTGTTACCTTTGATGCTGAACCATTTTACAGCACATTCCTGGTGTGCAAGTGCAAGTTCACCTTTGCAGCTACATTCCATCTTGAGGGTATCACTCCCTTCGCCTAGTTCAACCAAACAGATCCTACACACAGCCTCTTCTTCAGGAATATCATCACCATCAGCATCATTGCCTTCTGAACCATGAGACTAAAATAAGACATAGGTTGGTTATCCAAAGTTACAGGTGAAGCTTTTAGCCTAAAGCTGAAAATGCTGATAAGGCGATGGGTAATAGCCCAACGTTCAAACAATTCAGAGTTGACAAAACTTATACCAGTGAATTTAGTTTTGAACCGACAAAAAATATCAAAACTATAAATTTATTATTATTAATAAAATCTTTTTAGGCTTATAACACGTTTTTAAACTTTTTCAGCCAGTTTTTACCAAGTCCCTGTTTGTTAAACGGATCCTATGGGAATATAAAGGAAAGACTATTTTCCTGCATTTTATGCGTGTTTGGATATTGGGAAAGTGGGTCCCACAAAAAACGTTTCCGTCAAACTCCTTTGACTGCAACTAAATGGCTCTTTTCATTTTCTGATAAAAAAGAAGGGAATTTGTGGAAAGGAAAATAAAAAGGTGAGGAGAGGAGCACATTCCCCACTCTTCCGTTCATCACCAAGGCTTCCTTCTTCTTGGTGAAGGGTAAAATGGGAAGATGAAAAAAAATTCTCATTCATTCCTGTTAAACCAAACATCAAAATAAAGATTTTCTGTCAGACAAATTTTCCTGGTGCAACCAAACGGCATCCAGGAAAATTAAATTTCACTTTCCAACATATTACTTTCTGGCATATTACTTTCCCGACAAACTTTCTGGGATACTCTTGGCATCCAAACGGAACCCAAGAGTTACTATTAATCTACTTGGTAGACTTGGACAAGTAAACTCACAAATGGTTTCAGTGAAATTTCTTAGTTTAGTGCTATCTAACACCAGAAAAGCCAACAAGTTCAAATCTCTAAGGTTTAAAGTCATTGACAGAAGCATCACCCCAACAGGAGAAATTCAAGAGAACACACATACCAGTATCTGCTGCAGGTGTTGTACTCGACATGGTGAAACTTCCTTCTGTCACTCGTGGAGTGGAAGGAATTACACGAAATACACCTTTTAAATAATCCATTCGTCTTATGCTTCTTTCTTTGTTGTTCAAAGGGAGCGAAAGCGAACGTGATATTTGCTGCTGGACCCCTTTTTTCTGTAGAAGTAAGAATTCCATAAGATTCTGTAAATGAGTACGTAAACTTATAATGAGGAATAATCAAAATTCAAAGGGGCTGGGGTCCATCATTGCTATAGGTGATTCCTATAGCAACTTGCTACAAATACTCAAATCACATACAAAGGGGCTGGGGTCCATCATTGCTATAGGTGATTCCCTCTTCCTAGAGTACTAACAGCTGACCAGTACAGTTGATCATTAGCATCTAATCTATGGTCTATTACTACAAAGTCTCAAGTTAGATGAAAACCTTCTTGCATATAGAACTAAGCATGGCAGTTCGTAAAGTTGTCCATAGATCTCATGACAAAATCAACCAGAACAGAATAATTTTGGCCCAAGAGATGGCAAATGATCCTCATCCGATTATGAAGAGGCCTATTTACAAGTAGGGTTGTCAACAAGCCGGCTCGGCTCGTATGAGCCGAGCTTGAGCTCTATAATTAGGCTTGGGAGCCGAGCCTGAGCCCGGAAAAAAATCTCATTATCTTAACGAGCTTGAGCCGAGCTTGGGTAGGCTCGGCTCGGTTTGTATATGAGATTATAAATTCATATTCCTATATTTTACATTATGTATTAACATTAAACACATGTTAATGTATTATATTACCGATCAACAGAAAAAAAATCAACTATATTATTATTAATGCATGTATACTAATCTAATATCTTTTGTGAGCTAAGCCTTTTACAAGTCGAGCTTTTGCGAGCCAAACCTAAGCCCAAAATATTTTACGAACTTGAGCCGAGCCGGAGCCCAAATTTTTTTAATGAGCCTGAGCCGACCTGAGCCTTGCTTAAGGTTTACGAGCCCGAGCAGAGCCGAGCTGGGTAAAGCTTGGCTCGTTTACAGCCCTATTTACAAGTGACCTGGAAAGGTAGAATTGACTATTGGGTGGTAAAATATTAAAATAATTGGACTATAAGAGTTCGGTTTCTCTTTGTATGGATATACAAGATATCGTTGGACAAGAGTTGAAATAAAAATTAATCTTCCATCACACATTTCCAATACCAGAGTTGAAACAAAAGTTCTAATTATCAGAAACAAGGAGAAGAGAAGGCCAATTGATAAGTGCATGACTGATTCTATGAAGCATGCCTAAATTCGAATTGACAGCTCCATATCTGGGATCAAAAAGACTGCTTTGATGAACACAACCAAGGAGATGCCCAAGTTGATCAGATGAATATGAAAACAAATGTTGAAATATAAAATTATAAAATTAATAATGTGAGAACTTACAGCTGAATGCAGTGGGTCAGTTGTGCTCCCTCCGTGCATTGATTCTGGGTTTGAATGTGCAATTGGGGTAACCGGTAGGGATGATGTTCTTTTCACTCTGGGTGTGAGTATCTTTGTAAGAGACGATGACCTTGAAACAGAAGATTTCTCTCGTGTTTCTGCTGATGAGGAAGCTCCTAAAGTTAGGATGGCAGGCTTCTCAATATCCGATGTGGAGTTGCAGTACTTAAAGCTCAGCCATGGTAAAAGGCTTTTTATGGAGGATTTAACTTTAGATGAGGAGGGACCTGGGGACCCATTAATTCTTGAATAAGGACTGGGTGTTGGAGGTAAATTCATTCTTTTGGGAGTGGGAATTGGTGTTGGGGGCATGTTTATTCCAACAAAATCCTTAGAGGAGTCCTCCAATGTTCTTGAGGGTATCTCTAGGAAGAGATTTGGTCGCCTCTTGTGTTGAGCAGGTGGGATTTCTTCACTTGTTCCAGTTGAATTTTCAGCCTAGAAGATAACAAGACAAGATGAGCTAATTAGGCATGTAAAATCAAACATATACACAAATACCATTTGAAGAGACATGCAACCCATGAAAATATATCAACGGCTCAACACATTTATAAATGGGCTAGAGTGAGATTCAGTCCATGATCGGCATTGCTAACTTGATTATATTTCCCATAAGGAGTAAGAAAAGCAAAATAATAGATGGAAGTCTGGCTGAAAACAATCAATTCCACATTTTAATAATCAGTTCCAACATGGAATGATATTGCATTCTGTGAGATGCAGAAAACGAGAAAACGATCAGGTGTTTAGAAACTAGATAAATAATTAAAAAAAAAAATTGAAAACTTGCGAGTTCCCCATGAATCAGCAAAAAATATAGTCAAATTAGTCAAGTAAATCAATTCTTTTGAAATTAAATTGTCTTATAAATCTTGATTTAGTCCTAGTCAAATTAGTCAAGCAATTCAAATTTTTTATGAAATAAAATCCAGTCTTATAAATCTTGACTAAAAAAAAAACCAGGAAAAAAAGACAATAGTTTAAATTTTAACTTGGAATAATTAAGCTTGCTTTTCATTTCAAAATTTAATTACCTAAATCAAGGTTGATTACAATTAAGTGGGTGCTCAAATCCAGTGGATTAAAGGATTTTTTTTTTTACCCTTCATCTGGATGAAGAATATAAGACTTGGGATTTCAGTTCCACACGAGTTCCCCCCCTTGTTTGTGTTAAAATCAATTACCCTTTCGAATAAAATCCAGTTGTTATACAAAATCAAACACTCTCATAAACTCGGTTATCCAATTATATAATAGAAACCAATGGAAATCTCAAGAACAAAA
This sequence comes from Pachysandra terminalis, assembly GCA_031762675.1. Lineage (NCBI taxonomy): Eukaryota > Viridiplantae > Streptophyta > Magnoliopsida > Buxales > Buxaceae > Pachysandra > Pachysandra terminalis. Next base: position 8,499 of record JAUPMG010020431.1, on the reverse strand, counting down.
CCATAGTGACCAGTAGATGAAGTATTATTCAATAATGGTAGTTTTTTTCATATAAGGTTTTGAAAAGGAAAATCTTAAACTATGAACAAGAAAAGGAAATTTTGATCAAACCCACATAGAATTTATACCAAACAAATAGAAACAAAGAGATGCTCATCAAAGCACTTCATTGGAAAATTACAATTCTATAACATATTTGATCATATAAAATCGAAATCGTATACAGAGATTCAGCAACAGAAATGAGGAAAAAACGAAAGAAAAAGAAATGTAAGCAACAGAGTAAGTACCATATACCTTTTGATTTGGAAGAAGAACAACTTTATTGTTGCGTGAATCCACATCATGTTCCTCAGAATTAGATTCCTCCTTAGCTCCTCCCATCGTTTCTTACCAAAAAATCTCAGCAATCTTAAACCAAAAAACTTCAATCGTTCGAACAAGAACACTTTTGGCCAATTTCGCCAAAACCCAAGTCCTCAAAACACCCCAGATGCTGAAAACCAGAGTCCCAAAAAGAAATCTAACAACGACCCATCTGAGATTCTAGGAGGAAAGATGATTGTAATCGAAGAAATTAATTGTTCTTGAGACGGGAGATCGAAGATGAACGATTATATCACTGGATTGTTTCTTATTTATGGCAAAAAAAAAAAAAAAACTGGTACGAAGCGTGGCCTACTACAGTACTACTGCTCTTATTATTACAACCACTAAAGTACAGTGACTCAGTGACCAACTTTTTCTTAGCTTCTCCGCGATATCTCGGCTCAAAATCGATTTTCTCGCGTCTCAGCGATATATTGATGTAATTCACTAGAGATGTGATTGTGTGATGATAATTTAGAACCATTTGATCAATTGATTTTTCTTGTTGTTGACCACTTTATATCTTCCTAAATTATCCAATATGACAACAATAAATAATCCCCGTGTAGTGATAAGTTGTAGTGTCGCCCCACCAAGGGTATTTGTCAATGACTAGATCTTGAGAATTTGAAATGTTTAGTGGAAATACCAGTCTTTGTAGATATAATTTGATGGAGACTTATTTAAAGTAGAAACATATCTTCATTTCCTTTCTTGGTGAAACCTCCTTATTTGAAAAAAAAAAAAAAACCTTCAGAAAACATTTGATGCAACTTACTTTTTAATTTTACAAAATTGATTAGAATGATCTGGATTCATAATTAAATAGTTTGTGGACAGGATTTGTGTAACTGGGGTTGGAATTTAGCGATTGATAGGAGGGGGCAGAGTGCACTCAAGGAATCCTGAGAAGATGAAAGAGGGGTTTTGGGATGTGTGGAGGAGTTGAGCTTCTTCACATGTATGCGTTGTTCCTATTGATCTGGAGAGTAAGGATATATATAGTAGTAGGAAAATAACAGTTTGTTACGTTTCTGTTAGCTCTTATGACGGCTAGGCGTCTAGGATTCTCTTTTGAGTGAGACTGTTGGGGGCAGTTCCCGAGCAGCGAGCTTCTGTCCCAGGCTCCAACACACAAACCCACGATGTTTTTTTGAGATTATCCACTCGTAAGACCATAAATTGTGTTTCAGATACTTTGCATAGGTGACATATGGCACAAAGTGGACCGTTTATCTGATCAGCCTATTTGGGCCACCTACAAGCAAAATTGAAGAACTTTGAACTATTTGTTTAATTCTTAAAACTCTAACTATAACTTTACAATTGTTTTTCACAATCTAAAAGTAATATTTGGAAATAAATAAGCTAAACTTATTTCATCAAGATGAAGATTGAAATATGTGATCTCTCCAATGGTACCTGCAATCATGGTTTCAAGGATCGGCCGATATTGGTTCGTATCGGCTGGTCCGGACCATACCGGTTTGGTTCCAACCCATGATACAAAGACTTGTATCACCGGGTTATGGACCGGCGGTCTGGTGATCGATCCCACCAGTCTGGTGACCGGTTTCAGCCAGTCCAGCGTCGGTCTGAAATTTTGAAATTTTTTTTAGTTTTCTGTACCGGATCCAGACCGGCCGGTACAGTCCGTACCGACGGTCCGAACCAGAACCGAACAGAACTAGTCCGACGACCCGTTCCAATCTTGCAATGGTGACCTAGATCATTTTTAAATATTACACTTGTCACATTCTTGTGTCAAACACTCAAAATCCTTGTGGGTTCTCACGTTTGTGATCTTATTTATTTGTTATTTTAAACTTTTGCCTTTGAAAGGGTTGAAAGTTGGGTTTCACAAAAGAGTCTTGATTAGATCATGTATGGACCTATATTTATGGGATAATATATCATTATTTCAATATTTTATAGAGCACATTTTTATTTTTATTGACAACATTACTCATACCATCAACATATTTTTGTTTTATGTATAATCACTTTTGATTAGCTTGTGTATATAAATATTTATTTAATGTGTGGTTAACCTTGCTTTGACTATCATCATCAAGGCATAAAAATAATCTTAGAAAGTGATTCTTCACTCTTCAGTGCTTGAGTAGGATAGGTGCAGAAAATCTTTTTTATAATATTGTGATTCCAACACTAAAATAATGGTTAAAGTTGTTCAATAGAAGAAGGCTAAAGAATATTTGTAGTTTAATAAGAACCTCTCAATATTTTCAACAAAATTAAGATGCCAACTCATGTCACCCTTTAGTGAGACATTATTAATTAGCACTAACTTGAAGCTTAATCAATAGATTAAGAGACATGCTTCTCTACATACCATACACACAAGTGTTTAGTCCATGAGTTTCTTCCACCTTAATCGGATAATGAAGACTGCTAATGACTCCAATTAAGTTTAATTTTATATTAAAAAAATCATTATATCAAAACAAGAAGGTATCAAATGCATGTCCCTTATGTCCATCATTGAGTAAAACTGAATGTTTAATACTAAATTATTTTAATTTGAAAACAACATTCTTTTTTATTTAAAATAATTTATAGGAATGAGAAATAATGTTTTGGAATGAGTTCTCATAAATATATAAATGGTCGTTTGGTTAGTAGAGGTAGAATGAGAATGAGAAAATACTTTTCATCAAAGAATCAACTCCAACCTTGATTTTAGATTTTAGGCTTATTTTAAGTTTTTGTAGTGGCAAACTTGTAAATAAAGTTCATAGCGGTAAACTTTTAAATACACTATTTATATTATATATAGATTATTTTGGAGTATTATCATCACATTTAAAAGGATATAACTGTACAAAAATTATATATGGCTATGGAATTTTATGAAATAATTTTAATCAAAGTAAAAAAATTAGAAAATTTGGTCAGAACTCATTTTAGTACATGTTAAACAAACATCTATATTAGCTCAAAACTCATTTTTTTTTTTTTTTTACATGCTAACCAAATGCGATCAAGATGCCTTCAAAATTAATTCCTACAATGAATTTAGGAAACTGGTTCATAGAATGAGTTCCTCAACCAGAATGACAACCAAACAACGCCCAAACAATAAGTCACCTTCTTAAGTGTCATTATCTTGGCAGACAAGCTCTTTGGAACTCTTGACCTAAAGTTCCCATCATAAAACTACCAAATTATGGTTCAGTTACAATCATTATATATATATATTTGTTTTTTTTTCTTTTTTCTTTTTTGGATATGGATATCCTATTAAGTAAAAGGTTTTCCTTTCTCTTTTTGATTCATTTATATTTTAAAATATTTCTCTCTCTTCTATAATTTGTTTGTATATGCAGGATGTTCCTATTTATTGTGAATGGCAGAGATCAAGATGAAGATGATTGTATGGATAAAGACTATCCAATAAATTAAATTCAAAAGGAAGATCATCTTTTTCCCCCACATAGGTAGTGCTAGTTATAATCTTTATTACATTAGAGGATGAAGGCTTATTTTAAACAACTAGTGGGTATTGATGGAAGACCCCATAAAGTTATTTGAGGAATTATGGGAAGGGATGGTTCCTCTTGGTTGATCTCCAAAGTGGATGATTTCCAAAAGTTGGTAATGGCTTTGTTAGGATTAGATGCTTATTAGGACTGGTTCCCTCCAAAGTCACAAAAATGGCAAGCATGACACATACCTGCAATTAATGGGACCCACATTTTTTATGCTTTCATAGAGATAAGTAGGTATCTTATCTAGGAGAAAAGTAGATTAAATTCTTCCCTAGAACTTTAATAAGAGTTCTTATGAATTTGATAAATAACCAGTTAATAACCTCAACTACAAATGAAAAAAAGAAAAAGAAAAGAAGAAGTAAATAGACTTTGCATAAGGGATACATAAAATGCAAAGGATAAGAACACCATCTAATCCCTAAGGCTGTGTTTGGTTAGCTAGAATACCAACTACTCGATTGGAAAGTACTTTTTCATTTAAAATGACGGAGAAACAATAAAAATAGAAAGAAGTGTTCTTTTACTTTCCTTTTCATCCTTTTCCAACAAACCAAACACCCTAAAGAATTTTTGAACTCACAACTGAAAAAGAAGGAAATATTATATGTAGACCCTTAAGGTTTATGATAATTGCAATTAAATCCTTTAAGGTTTTTGAAATTACAATGACACTCTTTATCGAAAACCTAAGGAGTTGGTTAACTAACAACATTGGGTTATTGACTGATATACCCCTTATAAACCATTCTTCATCAATCTTTTGACATGTTTTTTTTCTTTTTCTTTTCTCAATGATTCAAGTGTGACGTTAAAGCATGATGGCTCTTTAGTCAAGAGACTAAGAGGGATAGTTTAGACCTAAGGTTTATCCACTTTATTTAAAAGTCAGTCAATTCTTTATAAGAGATATATCAGTCAATGACTCAATATTGTTAGTTGACTAATTCCCTTGAAGGTTTCAACAAAGGATGTCATTATAGTTTCAAAAACCTCAAGGAACTAATTACAATTGTTAGAAACTTTAAGGGGCCAAAATGTTATTTTCCCCCAAAAAATGAATTAATCCTGTATTAATTTTTGTAAATCTCCTCCTACATTCGTAGCATAAAATATATAGAAGTTCTCCCTTCATAACCCTAAATTCCCCAAGATAAAAAAAGCTATCAAAATAGTATAAACTCGATTAATTACTTGTTAGGATATTGTTTTTCTTCAAATTAGTTTAAGCCATAGTGTCAAGGATCGTCCGATCCCCGAGTCGGTTCTGGTCCGAGAAGCACCCCAAAAAATTATGGATCGTCCGATCCCGGTCCGGATCGGGTGATCCATAATTTTTTTCTTTTTCTTTTTAAATAAATGCGGCCGAGAACGATCCCGAGCTGGGAACCGAGTTTAAACACTATGGTTTAAGCATAATACGTAATGGTTTATCATATAATTTAATATTTAGATAGGTTTGCGCAGTTCAAAATTGAGAAAGTAAAATTGCCTGGCATTGAGGGTAGATCAATCAAAACTCTCTAATGCTTACATGTTTGATTATTTTCTTCCCTAATATGATGTCTTAAAGTGTTGCTGTTGTGGCAGAATAAGGACACATCTATCAAGGTTGCATGGAGAATATGAAATCGATAATTTGAGCAAGTTGTAATTTCTTTGTAATAATTCTTGGTTATATTGTTAAATCAAAATGTTGCATCCTTGACGATCACAGTTCCAATCTTATGTTCAAGGATCCAACAAATAAAAAGAAGTCATTCTAATATAACATCTTTCAATGGAGCTATATAGTTTGCATGGTTGGTTCTGTCTCTACTTTTGTGGTCACACCCAGATTGAAATCCATAAAAGAGCACTACTGATCTAGCTATAAATTGAAGAAAACCTTTAACATTAAACAAATTCTCTGTTTTTGATATATACCGCATCCAAAATGCTTTGAATTCCTGCACTTTAAATTTGAAAAAAACAACAACATAAAAGTAATATTAAAACATAAAAAAGAATCCAAATTATTGAAATACTTGAATAGAAAGAACACAACAAAATAGGTGGATAATGCATGAAGGATGTTGATCCTGACTGATCATTCCAATTGAATCTTCTTTGAGGACTTGAAATCTCTTTCCAGTGGTAAAGAAATATTGAATCTCAACTTTGAAGAACTAAACCAAAATGAGGTATCCATTGTTGCTATTCATGACCAGCTCCAACTCATGTTCTCTATGCACTAACCCCATAGATTTTGCATCATGAGATTAGCTTTTCTCTTAATATGACTAAGTATTACAATTGAATTTCTTGATATGTCCCAAAAGAGAACAATTAAATGGCTGAATAGCCTGAATTGTAAACGAATCCCCACTAATTTTATATTATTAACTTCATAAATTCATTTTTTGCAGAACAACTTAGCTGCACTATTAAGTTGATTAAACTAATCATATAGGGTATTTAAGATTGTGCTTACCTTCTGTATTGTTCTTGTTGTTGTAAAAGTAAAAGAGAACTTTAGAATTAATTCAACAAATAGTTTCTAAACCCTCAGAAATATGAATACAGTTTCTACCAAATAAAAAATTATCTTTCTCTAAATTAACTACCATGAAGGAAAATAAGATGACAATGATGAAGGTAAGAATTTAAACAACACAGAAAACCTAGCTGCATGAAACAAAAAACAAATAACTCCACCAAAGTAAGGTAAAAGGTGAGCTAATCAATGTGGCCATCTACACATACTGCAAATTGTAGATGGTGCTACTTTTATTTTGGTGCCACACACAGATATGCACACACACACACACGCACACACATACAAAATCCTTTTCAACTTCTTGTCCTTTTATTTTCCTTAATTTCTTTTCTACTCAGTAACAAAATAACTAAGTGTATTGTTTTCAAGTGCAGATATTAAAAGTAACCATAGAAGATGGAAGTGAAAAAGAAGGAAAAAACCGTACCCAACTTTGCTTTAGGAGTGGTAACGGTGTGGGAGTTGGTTCTTCTGCTCTGGGTGTCCTCCTGTTTCTGCTCTATGGTTTTGTGCTTAATTTTCATCTGTTTTATTGGTTTGCTGTTGTTGCCTTTGTGTATTTCTGGTGGGTGGATTTCTGTCATTGCTCTTTGGTGTGGTGCTATACATGAGCTATTTTCTCTGCTAGTACCAATTCTGTTTGGGTTGTGGCTTTGGTCTTCTCCTTCTCTTGGTTGCAGCTGGGTTTTTGGTCAGTTCCCTGTTCCTTCTGCTCATGTATGGGATGGGGCATGCTGTTATTTGGATGGTCTTTGCTGGCTTGTGCTTGGTAGTATGTTGGGATCTCTCCCCTTGTCTACTGCTATGCCTGAGTTGGTTTTGCTTTGTCAGATTTGGTTGGTTGGGCTTGCCTGCTATGCCTGAGCCTGCTTCGTGGCTGCTGCGCTTCAGTCCTTGTCTCTTAGGTGATTTGGTTCCCTGTATGTGGGTGACAATGTCCTCTGTTTATTTATTGCTACTCTCTCTTCTTGGAGTGGTGTCCTTTCACTTGGGTCTGTGTTTACTGATGGGTGCGCTCACATGTTTGGTGGTGGATGGCCTTTTCTGCTGCTGGTTTGGTCAGGGTTTGCTGTGGGTGTTACCGGCACCTGGGGCTGCTGTGTTTTTCCTGGATCTTATTTATATTTTGTTTATTTTTAATGAATAAAAACCTAAAATTTACCCTTTCCAAAAAAAAAAATAAAGAAGGAAAAAACAGTACCCAACTTTGGCAATATAGGAAAAAGAATAAACTCAATTAGGTTGATCAATTCTTCTTCTTCACTCATATTGTTCATCTTATTGAGGTTGCCCAGGTAACTAAAAATCCAACAAAACAGTCCAAAAACATCAATATAGATGAATGAAAAAAGATGCAAATATTATATACTTTAAATAAAAACTATCATCGAAACCTAAAAATAATTTATATGTATATGGATTGAAATATTACCTTAAACACATCACATTAGCTTGAACAGACTCAATAGATAAAAATATTATATATTATGCAGAATATTTTTGATCTTATATCGTTCAAATGCATGTCAGCTCTATTATATGTTTATATAGTATTGGTGATCAGGTGGGCAAATTAATCCCACTAGACACGTGGCGCTATCTTGAAAGCGCGTGTACACGCTTTTGGGTATAGCGGCATATACTGAATCATTCAATAAAGCTGTAACGGCTGTACAACCGTCTTTTACGTGCCAGCTGTCAATAATTGTTGTACGGTGATTAGATCGTTTGGTAAAAATGTGATATTTGAACAGGCTCTAAGATATCTGACCGTTCTTATCACCAAAGAGGAAGGCTTCTGGGAGAAGCAACTTTTTTGAATTCCAACTTGTGAGGGAACGCCACGTGTTCCAAACTCAACAAGCACGCACTAACATCTTTCTTGAAATACTCAAAGGATGAGGACTTATGTTCCTACGGCACACTGCCTTCTAAGCACTCGAAGGAAGGAAGATTTCACTCTTCCTTCGAAGGACCTTATTTTACTCGAATGACATATTTAGGAGCATGCTACCCCTAATAGACTTCTCAAACACATGAAGTTACAAATAAAACCTCGAAGTCACATCTACTTATTCTCTA
>JAUPMG010020411.1:0-15180 GCA_031762675.1 Pachysandra terminalis | reverse complement strand
ATTGTTTTGCCTTTCATTTATTTTGGATTAGTTGTAGGGCTCGTATGAAGCCGTTGAATTATCAGTTATTGTATTTACTTCTGCACACTCTGAAAGTTGTTATTGAATAAAATAAGATTTAGTTTCACCTTAGTTGTTATCTTGGGTTATGATATGACAATCCGTAGTCTAGCAATAGATCCCGAAGGTCTCACCTCGTTATCCGTGCCTTCCCACATTGGGATCTGAGTCACCGGGATCCGGGGCGTGACAGGATCGACCCTCACTGTGAATCCATATGGTCGTCGGTAGAGACGTCGGTGGACCAAAGCCTGCCGAGTATCAAATTTGGTCTGAAAATGTCTCTCTGTCGGCAGAGGCGTCGGTGGACGGACGTCTGCCGAGCTGCACGATTCTGGGTTTTTCTTTGGGTCTCGAAATTCAATCTTAGGCTATTAAGTCAAGTCCAAACAACATATATTTATATCCACAATACCGAAAATGTGTATAAGCATTAAACATATCGTTCCAACCTATTTTAATGAGGAAATCAAACGTATATTATAATCATAAAATCTGGAAATCACAAGTGTTCTTCCATGCTCATAACATACAAACCGATATTAATAACTTCAGTAATTCCATGAGAACTTATTCAAATAATGTATCTTACCTCAAACTAGATCTGAGCATTAGTCTACCTTCTTCTTCTTCTTCTTCTACTTCTTCCAATTCAGATTCCAGCCACGATCTCTACTCTCTCTTAATTTCATCCTCCTCTTGACGACCCAGCCATGGCCTCCTTTCTCTTCTCTCTCTTCTCTTTCTCTTAGCAAAACCCTAATCCTCCCTTACATTAGAAACCCTTCTAGAAGAACTTACTACTTATTTAATTAAGCTTTCATCCCCTCCTTATGCATTACACGTGAACTACTAAGTTCCAACTAATTTAATTTATATTAATTACTTTAAACTCCCTCAAAATTCCCATTAATTATAATTAAGCCCCAAAACTTCCACTTAACTACAACCTAGTCCAATTCTGCACTACTGTAACTTATTCAATTTATTTAACACCATTATACAATCACATAATTATTATTATTATCTGGATCCGGGTCACTACAAGTAAGCCATTCAAATCAGAGTATTTATTCAAAAACACATGTTATGAGAAAATAATAATATTATATAATAACTGAGTAATAACTCATAGATATAAGTGATAACATTACATCCATTAGCCCATGCATAAGAGGAATAATACCATAATCATTATCACAGTTAATTATGCATTCATAAGTGTTTGGTGAATGCATTACAATCCCTAAAGTGTACACCGGATATCACTTGGACCACTCTTGGTAATCAGACTTGATAACACTCTCATAGTGGCACAACCCCAAGCTATACCATACCTAGGCCACACATGGAAATCGGAAAGTTAATGTGAACAACCAATAGCCCCCAAAACCTCCTTGCCCATATCACACATGACAATCGGACTATGGTCTCCTTCTTCTTTATGTCAATGCCTTATCATGCATAACCTCCCTCAATCCCCAAGGCTTAACCTGGGCCACTCTTGGCAATCGGATTTTCTAGTATTCTACATGACAAGCACAATACATAGCCTCCAAGTGGTCTATTGGGTATCTTCACCCTCAACCTTTTCCATAATATTTTTATCTTATTTCACATGCATAATCGTATCATATTCAGTTAGAATTTTAAAAAATATCATAGCAATTCATGTAAATCATCATAAATTAGTCACCTGATTAGACAACATACATAACACATATTAGGCCACATAATCACATATATGACAACAATCACAAAAAGCATACACATTAATCATAATATCATCTAAACATTCTTATATTGTGCCCATTAAGATTTGTAATTAGTTTGATATACTAATCCCTTCAGTTTGAGGATTTCACAATGTGGTCAAGGCTTTCATAGCAACTATGGGGTATAGGTAGGTCAAAACTTGTAATTCAATCCCAACAACCTAGAAACTCTTCCCACATATCACACTCTACATTATATAGGTTTCCAATAAGTCAAAATATCAAAAAGTAATCAAAAGATTGTCGGTTGGGTCGTCGGTCGAGTGCTCAGTTAGCCGAAACTTAGGAAAGTGTGCCAACGTTTCTAAAAATTCATATATAAGTTAGGCAGAGTCTAATGAGGTTAGAAATGGTCAAAACTCACTAAATCAATTATTTTCGGTCTAGTGCTCGGTTGGCCGAGGGTTTCGGTTCCTTTTTGTGTTAGAAAATTTGAGGTTTTTGGGGGTTCTGTTGGTTCAGTGGTCAGCAGGCCGAGGGATAGGCCGAAGGAAAATTTTTTGGGTTTTCAGCTTTGACGAAGGTTGAGTATTATGGCCATAAATTTTGATATACTTATCAGAATTAACTCAAATTTGAAACAATGTGTTCCAAGGAATAGGATAATCATTAATAAATATAAAATAAATTATAAAATCATGTTTTCATCAAATATTTAATCAATACTTCAAATCTTGATAAATCTCCAGTTTTTGTTCTTCTTTTTGGTCTCTTAACATGTAGTGATGGTTACTCTATCTTTTTTGGATCTTTCTTGCCGGGTTTTAGTTATAAGAACATGAGGAAGGGTTTATAAATCACACAAAAGAGTTCATTCATGTTATAACACATGTTTAGGCTTAAATACACAAGAAGTTGAAAGGGAAACTCACATGAACTGGAGAATGTTGATGTTGATTCTTCTTCTTTCTTGAACTTCTAGGCTTCTAGGGTTTAGAGGTGTTAGATCTCTTCTCCCAAAGTCTTCTAACGTTTTCCTATCTTTTCCTAGTTTTAAATTGACCTAAGAGACTTTTTTGTTTTATAATGTTAGGTGTTAGAAACGGCGTGTAGTCCCAGTACAACTAGTATGCTTCTATTTTAGGGTATTAGAGACTCTTCTTCAACTCTAACTCAAGTTTCTAGAAGTTATTAATTAAAGATGAATTTTCTGTATTTTTAAAGTCTAATTTATTGGTTTGATCCTTAAGGAATAACTTAAGCACATTAAGCTAACTAATTAATTAATTAAAACCCATACTGAATCACTTAAGCCCAATTAAATTAAATTAGCCCAATTCCTTCAAGTTAAGCCCAAGATTAAATAATTAAGCCCAATACTTAATTAATTAAACCTCAACAATAGATTATGCTTTGATGTGTAATCATACAAGGTCTTCATACAATATCTTAATTAAAATTTAATATTTAGTAAGTGTAAAAGTGTACAAGGATATAGTTCATATTAGAATCCCATTAAATTACTATTATACCCTTATTAATAACGAAATTTTCTATTTATGATTTTTGGGGTTGTTACAATCTGTCACGCCCCGAATCTGAGATATGTAATCAAAAGGATTTCCAAGGGAATGACCTTCGAATCCAAACATTGGATGTGGCCAAACCATCTAAACCATGGTTCAACAGAGCATACTAAATAACCAACGGAAGTCTCATAAAATTTAAACCTTAAACTCTTGAGTATAAATTTAAACAATTCTCTAAACCAACATAAAGTATTTACGACCAATGCCCAAACGGGTCAAAAAATTATTTCTAATCCATAATCAAAAGTAAATTATAAAAACAGCATTGTTCATTAAATTTCATGGCCGCAATCATCACGACCATTATGCAATTCTCCAGGTCCAGCCATCACTCTTGAGGATAACCTGTTTCAAGTAGGGGTGAGCTTTAGAGGCTCAATAAGTAAATCCAAAGAAAATACCCTAATCATTTTCATAGTCATATAATAACACTCATATTCATACAATTCCATGTAATACATATATCTTACAATCATTCTTATTAACATGCTTTAAAACCATTGTTATAATGGCACAATCCTTATAAACCACATTCTCATCAAAATAATCATAATACTCACATACTCCAATATTACATTTATAAACATGGTAATCCATAACTTTCTCACACACCATCATTTCATAATCACAATCGTACTAAACACAACTTTCACATAAACCAACATCCTCATGATCATAATCAGGCTGAAACACACTTTCTCATAAACCGATAGCCCCATGATCATAATCATTCTGAAACACACTTTTTCATAAATTATCAATCTCATGGTTCTCATTCATGATAACACACAACATTCAATCACAAAACAACATTCCAAATCACAAACAAACTAAAAGTGCACGTAGTAATTACCTAGAGGGGGGGGGGAATAGGTTTTGGGCCGATATGCAGAATTCTTTTGGACCATTTTTAAACGTATTTATTTATGCTAATTGTTTTAACAATTACGGGGAAATTGAAAACAATGCTCACATATGTTGATAGTTATGCATACAAATATATAGACATAAAGTACAAATGCAAACCATTTAACACATGAGATTTATAGTGGTTCGGCACCCCGGCGTAGTCCACTTCCTTGAGATACCACCCGCGAGTCTCAAGGATTTCACTTGGTAGGTTTTGTTCACTACGGCTCACTTCCAACGGTATGGAGAATTTACTGGCATTCTCCAAGCCGTTACAAGGGTTTCACTGGTTCACCAAAAAACCAGAACAAGGTTTCTCGGCTAACCCCTAACCACCATGAGGTTTCACGGCTGACCCCTAACCCCAAGGTTTCACGGAAACCTCAAACCGTTACATTTTTAACCTACATTAAAAACAGTAAATGGACTACTTCTATGAGATTTTGCCTTAAGCAAAGATCATCCATTGTGATCTTGAATCCCCATTTCGCTCTCAAGTTCCTCGCTCATTTCCGCCCTTGATTTCATTGGCGACGCTTGATGGAGAGGAGGGCCTTACAATCCTAGATGTGTGTGTGTGTGTGTGATATGATCTTCAATGCATCATAATAAGAGTAGGCTTGAATCTCAATCTTCTTCTTCAAATTAGTTAACATAGAATGTCAATTCCATTATGAATGGGAAGAAAATGGAAGGAAATGTTTTATTTAGCCTAAAGGAGAGACAAGACCTCTTAGATCTAGATCTAGGGGTTGAGAGAAAAACGTGCGGGTTTTTTGCGTTTAGATCTAGGACTCTAATTTATAGAGTTTCTAAATCTCACGGCTGCCAGTCGATTGGCCAAACTGGAAGGTCGACCGGTGGCTCCACTGAATTACTTTAATTTTAATTTTAAACTCAAAGGTCGGATGGAAAGACCAAACCGATCAACCCTATGAGCCATCGGTCGACCTGACCTTTCAGTCTGTTACCCGGTAGTGCTCTCGATTTTCAAAACCGACTTAGGGTTTTGAGCAGCAGGTGAGCTATCCGATTGATCGGGGGTCGACTGGATGCTTTGGCCGATCAACTGAGCAGGTGCAGATCACACAGACCAGCCTTGGTCTGCTATGCAACTGGCATAGGGGCCGACCAATTGGTGACCGATCGAACACTCTGTTCGATCGACCGGACATATGGTCGGTCAACCGGTGCCCCTAGAAAAGCCTTATTTTACATTTTATGGCCATTTTTCCCAAGGTCCATCAACGAATGGTATCGACCATCCGTGGGCAATCTTTGGCTGTCCGAATTGGCATCCAAATGCCCAATGATCGCGGAGTGTACCTCAACAAGTAAGATTAATCCAAGCTCCCTTGAAACAAGTCAATAAACAATGAATAATGTGTTTCTAGGGGTTGTCTAGTGCATGTGTGTATATACCTTTGGATAAGGGACCAATTTCGATAGATGCTTCATTATAGCTTGGTCTTCCTTGAATCCGCAACTCTTGATCTTCAATATGATCAGTTACAGACACTCAAGACTATGTCACAACATTGACAAATCCAGAGTATGTCTAGGAAAAGTCCTGACATTTGCAATATCCCCCTTTGTCAATTTGTGACAAAAACACTTATCCTAGTACAACACACATACTAGACTTCTATGAATTGAATAAAAATAAGAATTACAACTTGACCAAACTCATAGACAAAAACTGAGATACAAGAGACTAATACAATACAACGCTCTGAATCCCCCTCATCTTGTGCTTTAACTCACCCATACTTGGAAAAACCTGCAAAACAAATAAGAGTGTACCTGCAAGCAAATATCTACCATGGGTGGAGTATTTAGATCTCCCCCTTTTTGTCAGAAATAGACAAAGAGATATACAAATTTGGGGGGAATTCCAAATTGTGATTGGATTTTGGCTTGATCCATCTATTAAGATGAGTTCTAACCAACTTGGAAACTCCTATACCATGAGATGAGGCAACTGACATTGCTTCATTAATCCAAATGAGCTCTTATGGTCCTGTACACTCTAAACTCCATGGATGAGTTTAATCAACCTTGGCTCCATCTTAACGGATGAAAACAAACCAAAAGCAACCACAATGTGTGTTTGCAATCAAGCAATCACACTATGTTTGCAAACTTGGGGCACGCCAAACCAAAAAGGAATGACCTCAACCAAAGGCAAGCACAATGTGTTTGCAAGCTTGGGGCATTCCAACCCAAATAGGGATGAACTCACCCCATGGCAAACACACACTCATGTATAGTCACCACAAGCAATATGTGAGGTCATTTTATACACAAGGTGAGGTATAAAGGTTGGTTCCATATAATATGCAACCATAACAACCTTTATCAACCTCGAGAAATGCATCAAAAGATAATCAATACGATACAAGATTTAAGATGACAAACATAATACATGATTAAGATTTAACTATAAGATAAATGTATATGCTTGTAATAACCCAATTAGTCATCCTAAAGCCCAATTCCCAATGGGAACTATAATTCAAATAAGATAAGCATGATGGCATGTGTATTCACTGTGTGGATTTAATCAAAATATGCAATAGACACAAGATTCACATAGACCAGAACAAGCATGAGAAGATTCACGTCATGCAAGTTCCGTATGCATATACACCAGTGTGTCATCTAATCCAAATCAAGTTAGCAAAGATCACATATATAAGATAAGCATGAAAGCATAGTATGATCAATGCAAGCAGGTATAAGCTATGATAATAAATTTAACTATTAAACCAAACATAGCCTATACGTGCCTAGGACAGACCCCATAAAGATGAGAATGGTGTACCGGTCCAACCAAGGCAATGTGTAGACGAGACATACATAATATTCATGAATAAGCAATCAAGTCTACACATATACAGGTATCTCGACATGAACTATAGATAAGAGTAGTATCATGCATCAAGGTATAGTTCAAGAGAGAACAAGGTACTTTAGAGTAAAAAAAAATTAGTTATACAACATTTTTTAAAACTCAAATACAACCCACAAAAGAGAAATAAATAGTCAACAACACAGAATCAAGTAGTCGTCAGTCTTGCAGTGGGTCATCATCACTATCCGGTGGGGATGGTGAAATAGGAAACCCAATAGAACGACACGCAAAAACGATGGCCGATAACTTTCCCTTGGAGGGAGTCAGTGCCCTCTCAATGCATAGCAATTGTACATCACGAGCAATGGACTGACGTCGGAGAGCTCTAGCTTAACAACAATGGACTCCAATAGTTCTCTGGAGGAGTGTCGAACAACAGGATGTTGAGAGGGTCCAGGAATATTCTGCTCTCGTTCTTTACTACCTTCAACTCCTGCCCACTCCTCAGTAGTGGGCCATGCCAGCATTTAGACCCAACTTAGTGAGTTGATGACCAAATGGGAAAGCATCACGAGGAGAGATGTAATATTGAATAATTGTTCTACATATGAGTGAAGGAAGACAGAGCTGAATACCAGTCACCACCAAGTACATAATATTAATCATAGATGTGGATAATTCTGACTTGTTCCCAATTCTCGGATATACATTAGATGTGAAGAGGTGATGTAAGATCCAATAGGAGGGACAAAGGTAAGAGACCTTAAGGGACTGATCTTTGTTAAGACTTACATCAGCACCACAAAGATGTCTGACTGCAGCTCTTAACCGAGAAGAATTGAAATCAAATAAGGCCTCAGGACTAGAGGAAAGTGGTACCTTAATCATAGACGAGGGAAGTTTAGGTGATACTTTTGACATCCTCCCTTTCCAAACAAACTCAAATTGAAGGGTAGATAGATCATATGAGGAGATTTTACTCAGGGCTACCTTTACAACATAGGGAATTGCTGGACCACCCTAGTACATGATGGTGGAGCAACCAATGTTCACAAGAATTTCAATGATACCATATTCCATTAGATGGTTGATGACAACGGCCTGCTCAACACAAATAGCTTTGTTTTTCAGTTTTGTTGACATAGCTCGAGCAGATGCCGAAGATGGAACAAGATCCAGATAAGATATCGATTCGCTAGGGAGGTTGAAGATGATGCCTTCCCCCGGGGAGGTTTCTTTGCCACAGATTTGACAAGCATGATGTTTGAAGACACAAAACAAAATAAACCCAGAAAATCTAAAGATAAAGGGACTTGAGACTCCAAACTAAAGTCAAGTTCTAAGATGGGGAAACATAAAACTTAAGACTAATTCTATTTTACAAGGTTTTTAAAGCCTAAACCCCGTGTGAGAAAACCAATTACTGTGTGGGCCGGTCGACCAGTCGAAACAGACAGTTGACCGGGTACTTAAAAACCCAGAAAATGTTCGCAAAATTCTAGAAAAATCACTAGGTGATTTCTAAAATTTAAAGAGCACCTTCAGCCACACTTGAGGTGTGCATAATACTAGTAAGACTAATTAAATGCACAAATCATAGTTTGAACTATTAGTGTAAACATATATGATTTTGCGGAAATTCCCTATGCACACATAGTTCATGTATCACATACTTAGGTGTTTAGGATAGATCTAATTTAAGAAACACCTTCATATGTAATACCTACCGAGGAGATTACTCCTCGAGGGCCTACAAAGTGGGACTTGAATTAGGTTTAGGTGGCATTTCAGACCTACTTCCCGCTACTGCCTTCGTCAATTTGAAGTCCTCGTTCATCTGATGGATCAGGAAGAACAATTCCTTTGAACGTTTAAGATCAATGGCAGTAGGGATGGGATCCTGAAAGACATACGACCTACCCTTATCGAATGGAAATGTACAATTTAGAGGGTCAATCATTACTGTCTTTTTCTCCATATTTTTAAGTTTATTGGAGACAGTAGGGTCAGTCATTACTGTCTTCCCAGAGTTGTCAATGATCTTGCCGTGACCATGCTTGAAGATCACAGTATGTCCATAGGCACAAAGTTGTGACACACTTAGAAGATTATGTTCAAACCATCTATGTTGAGGACATTATCAATGGTAGGCTTTTTAAGTAATTTAACGGATCCCTTACTAGTGATTTGTGATTGAATACCATCCCCATAAGACGTAGATCCTCCTTTTATATATTCAAAGGTGATGAAGGAGGATTTATCTCTAGACATATGTCTAAAGGCCCCACTATCTAGGTACCACCTAGGTAGGTTTGTCTTACTTTCCCTTGTATGAACATATATTTTAGATTGTCTGTCATGATTGGTCCATATTTGAGCTAGGGATGTAGTCCCACTAGGAGAATTCTTTCTCCTAGCCCTCTTCTTCTTAGAGTTACTCTTACTAAATGATTTACGTACATTAATTGAGGAAGGGGCTACTAAGGAGGAGGCATTTTCACTTTTCCCTTTGTCCTTAAGGGTAGTGTTCATTCGTGCACGAGTAAGACTACACACGAGGTGTAAGTGCCCAGAGTCACTTAAAGTGTTAATTTCAGTCCTAGAATTGCTAGAGGTAGGACTGTCGGATGAAGACTCACCTAACTCGATCACAGGGAAAGAGTCGGGTTTGTTATGAATTTGATTCACCGAGTCAAAACTCATCTCATCCGAGGACATGTAGAGTTTTCTAAACTCGCCTATTAACTTAGAGCTTTTAGATTTGAAATATTCTACCTCTAAGTTGCTTTGAAGTGCACGGCTGTCAAACAACTTATTTGTGGTCTCCTCATAAGGGTTCTTTTGTATAGATCTTATGATAGGAATAGAATCCCTTGGAGGATATCTGGGAGTCCTATCCATTAACATGGCTAAGTCATAATCTTTATCCAAGGTAGTCGATTCTGACCCGAATTCGATTGATTCCTCCCAAGTGTTAACATCCATTACCCTACTATTTGATTTACTTTTAGATGGGCAACTGGTAGCTATGTGTTCATACCCTTTACAGGTATAGCACTGGGTTTCTTTTGACACATCCCTAGGATTATATTTAGGGTAGCACTTGTAAAAAGAATTACCCTTTTTGGTTGCACCCTCTCTTCTTTTAGAGACGTGCCTTAGGAACCTTTAAGCCAATAAGGCTAGGTCTTCTTCTTCATGACTCACATATTCATTTTTTTTTTTGTGATCTAGAAGAACCTAAGGCAATCAACATCCCTTTAGAAGAGGTCTCGAAGTGCAACTCGAAGGTTTGGAGGGATCCTACAAGTTCTTCAACTTTTAGGAGGTTGATTTCCCTACACTCCTCAATGGAGGTAACCTTCACCGTGAATCATCCCAGAAGGGATCTTAGGATTTTTCTACAAATCTTAGAATCTGGAACAGGTTCACCTAACCCCCACATGGACATTACTATGTCATTGAGCTTGGCATAGAAGTCCATGAACTTTTCACCATCTTCCATATTGATATTTTCAAAACATGTGATGAGAAGTTGGAGTTTAGATCTCTTGATTATGGTGGTCCTTTGTAAGAACCTTAATAATCGGTAAAAATCTTAAATTGAGATCTTAGGATAAAATAGTAATTTGATGAGTTGGTAATTTAATTTCATTTAATAATTAGGATTAGAACACTTAAAATCCTTAAACTTATCAGGTGCATGAGAAATTCATTAAGTCACTAAAACTGATCAGGTCAGCCAGAAAGACTTAGGAGGCAGTGTTGGTCAGAAAACTTAACGTAGCAGTTAAATAGGAAATAAAATGATGTAGCGGCCTAACCTTTCCGATCTATGCCTATTTATATTTTAAACCATGAGATGATTCTTTCCTTTGTTTGGATAGCCGATCGGGATTAATCCGACCAGGCGATCGAGTGTGTTGTTCTTAGCAGGCCTTGGTGCTACACATCGTAGTATGACCCATTTTAGTCTTTAGATGTGTGGTGTGGATCACATAGATCAAGGCTTGCGATGTGTGGTCAGAAATTAATCTGTGCTTGTTTGTGTAGTTGAGATTGGTTGTGTTTGTTTGTGTGGTTGAGATTGAGAGAGAGTGAGAGTTGGTGGTGGGAATACCAAATCCCACCAACTCTTAAATCCAATTGTCTAGATGTGGTGGTTTGTAATGAAGGGTTGAGATTTGTCACTAATCAAACTGGAAATTTCAAATTCTGAAATTTTCAAGCCTTATTCATGACTCTCACCCCATATTGCTATGGAGTGGAAACAATAGTCAAAACATAAGCGGAAGGATATAAGAGTTCTAGTAAGATATAAGTAACATAAGCTAAAGAATGAATCTATTACAAACACAAAAGGGAAAGTAAAATTCTATAGTACTTTCTACACTTAAATCGGTTTTATGCCCATTCCCAAGCTCTCTTTTGTGACCAAGCTCCAATACCTGAAAAATATAAAATCAACATCTGTAAGCTAAAAAGACCAAATGAGTAATCCTTCAACACAAGGTATTTACTCATCACCCAAAATCAAGAGACAAATGTATAAACAACTAGAACATAATAACCTAGAATATGTGCCAATTGTGGTGAAACAGTAAATATCAAAGATAACAAAGTGCTTTATTCTCTCCCAACCTCACTTGGCATTATAATAAGAGTTCACGTCATAACATCTGTATGCTTAATATTATATGAGAATTAGATCAAGCGTATCACACACTTGATACTCAAAATAATATGAACAAAGAGAATAAAGTGCACGGTGCGAATGTGGTGCTGTATGAGATGTAAAATAAAGTAAGTTCCCATCATGATCGATCCGTCCTATGAGCAAGATGTCATATCGAACCATCCCCCAAATACACGGCCTTCTCAAGGATAGGATATTCTATGTGCCCAACATAGTTCTAAGGGTTTTCAACCTATGAAGCATAATCCCCCCACTGAATATTTGATCATGGGTAATACTCCAATGTATCATCAAAATGAATTGCCCTCAGGGAATCATACATATTCGCATTCAACAGAAGGGTAGAATCATGATTCAATTCCTTTTCCAAGCCGCACAAAAGTGACATACCTTGGGAATCATCTTACCTCAAGTTTGGGAGGTATACCAACACAAGGGCTCTCTCGCAGCTTAGGCGAAAACATCATCTTACCACAAGTCATTCGAGACATGCCAACAAAAGGGCTCTCTCTCAGCTTGGGAGAAATAATAAAGTCCACTCATAGGACAAATGGTTCAATAAGTCAATTCATCTCATATGTTAGTCTAAACCCAAAGGTATAAAATGGGGTATTAGACTAAGCCATTATAGCAGTAAGGTCCATATGCAACTCATCGTATTCAAGTCCTTCAAATTAATGCAATTCACCAAATGATCCACAAACATATATTTATATTAGCATTCATATGGGCACAATCCCATGATTCCACAATTACCACCCACTAATGCGGAAATAACAAGCAGTGAGTATAAAGACCCTATAACCAGACAACACTTAGCATAAGTCATCCGCAAGAATTAATTGAACATCTAACTTCGAGAATGAGGTCTAGATGCACGAGAATCATTATAAACATCAAACAATCATTATATGAAGGTACCTGAGAATAAAGGAGTTTAGCATAACTCATCACATATAAGGTGAAAACATCAAACATCACTATTAAATCCAAATCTCTATATCTAGACATGCATAAAACAAGGGGAAAGAACTGAGGAATGGGTTTATGGACTAGTCCCTTGAGTTCCTTGAAAACTCACACTGTGGTGGAAGATCCAGACAAGCCAAACCTTTGGTTTGAGGGGTCGTATTTTGATCGACAAGATTACTGAGGTCAACAAAATGCTAGAATAGTAGGCCTAGGGATAATACACGTGCGCATAACTTAATATGAAAATTTGGACTAAAGGAGCCTCTCCACGAGGTGCTCGGCGAACCTTCGACGCGTCGAGATTTGCATTTTGATGCCAAATGTAATGAGAACATGGGACCTGGTCCCAGTGAGTCACATTAGGTCAAAAATGATCTTATCTTGATTCTATAAAGTACTTCGATGGGGGGCGCCTAAACAGTTCTCGGTGACATTTCCAGAGACCCATAAATTCTCAAAGAATCTCAGCGAACCTTTTGGCACGCCGAGATGGTCGCGAAAGTCCATTTCGGCTCATTTATGGGTGAGATTTCACCCAGAAGTCACTATCCTCCTAAGGAAGCTTCGTATGTGATTTTAAGTCCAAATATTTAAGTCTAATACAAGGATTGGTTGATTTCCCCCAAATTCTCAAATCTTAGAATTTATACTAAAAGTCTGATTCAAAAAGCTGTCAATCTTGTTTACAAGATCGATTCCAGGGATAAGAACTCCTAAATACTCGAAATCTACTAAACAAATCCAAGGGTTAAGAAGAACACAACTCACAAAAGCTTCCCCACAAGGTCACAACATTGGGAGAATAAGTAAACACACAAATATTGAAGGTATACTCAACTTGGGGTATGCCGAGTTGCGTTCACGGCTTCTCCATTGTGTAGCTAAGAAATTTGTGCTCATCCTCTTTATTTCCATGAGCTCCACAAGGTTGAGAAAGAAAAAGAATTTAGGTTTAGAATTTAACTTTCTATTTATAACCTATAAGGATAAGGGTGAGATTCAAAGTAAGTACGGGGGCAAAACAGGGCTTCTAGCTCTATATTTCAAATTGATTACCAAGTTAATTTCCGATGGTGTAAGTTCACTTAGGGATCTCAAATGAGCCTTCTAAGTTGTGCAAACTAATTATTAACTTCCAAAATTGATTTTATCCCTTAGCTATTTGACTAATTAGATCACTATCTTAACACTACTCTTTAAGTCTATAAGGTCAACCAAATCAGTTTTTTTAGCGTGTTTAAAGTGACGTCTAGTGTGACCTATAAGTTCTAAGGATTGTATTAAGATTAAACATAGTTTATTCGTGAGATTATACGATAGATGATAATTCTACTTAAATATTTTCGGGTTAGAGTTGAGAAGTATCCAGGTTGTTACAAGATTGGTTTGAGTTGAGACTTGAGGCATGGGTCTCCTTGCTTGAGAGAATCTCATGCTTTTCTGTCTTGGTTGGATGGTTTTGTTGCTTGGAAGCTTGATGAAGAAACGAGAAGAGACATTTCATGCTTGGAATCTCATACTATTTCCCTGCATTTTGCTAAGGTAAGTAGATGATTTCATCTTGTTCTTAATTGAAGTAGGGTTATTGCTATTCTCCTTTATTTTCAAGAGCATGCACACTTGAGTTCTAGGGAAGTAGACCATGGATGTGTTGAATGTCTTGTTGAGAATGAAACCATGATATTTAGGTTGAAATGCGAGTATTTTGATTTAATAATGCATAAGGTTGTGCTCCTTTTCTTTATAAATTCATTTTGGTGGGAAAACCCTTGATTTGGATGGTTCGCGACGTTCGGCGACCACCTCAGTGAGCCGAATACTTCGTCGAGCATCACCTGGGCCTCGATGGACTGTTCGGTGTGCTGAATAGGTCGTCGAGCCTCTGGTTATACCCCTGACCTTCTGTTTTTGTCGCCGAGTCTCAGTTCGGTGTGCCTAGTTGCCTTCGGTGCGCCAAAGAGGTCACCGAGAATAAAGCACAAGGAATTGTCGCCGAGTCTTATATCGATTCACCGAGCTGGTCACCAAGGTAGGTTTCGGTGCACCGATATGGCCGCTGAGGACCTCGCCGAGCCTAATTGTTTAACCTTCAAAGATGATGTCTTATATTTGATGCTCATTCACATTGATTGCAATTCAAATCGATGATACATACTCTCAAACTTGGTTGATATGCATTTCATTCATTGTGGTTTAGTTCTATGTAGTTGTTTCATTAAGGATCCTAAATTGAGTAAGTTGCCTTGAATTAGTCATTTTCCTTTAACATGTCCGATTACCTTGGAACTTTGCACATAACCTAAGATCAATCTAATTATATCAAATATGATGTAATTGAGTTCAATTGTGATTGTTCTTATACTTGCTTCTTCATGGACCCATTTC
>JAUPMG010020391.1:0-15181 GCA_031762675.1 Pachysandra terminalis | reverse complement strand
AATACATTTATTTAAGTGCTTATGAAAGTTTAAGGGTAAAATAAGTATTATAAAAATATTATTAAAGTTTAGAAATAGCATTTATTTAAGTACTTATGAGAGTTCATCGGTAAATTAAATATTATGAAAATATTACTGAAGTTTAGAAATAGCTTCCTACACAAGTGATTAGAGAAGTTGTTCTCAACAGTTTCTCCTTATGGATAGATTTTCTCTATTGCTTATGGGTAAGCACTTACCCATTAAGTGTCACCAAATACTTTAAATTTTAAAAAGTACTTTAATAAGCTATAAGCTGAAATGAATGCTGCCTAATATTTGAGGCTAACTGTTCGTTTGGATCTAAAAAGCAGAGAAAGGAAAAGAAAATAAGACTTATTTTCTTTTTTTCGTGTTTAGTGATTAGGAGAAAATAAAAAAGGAAATGGATGAAAATTTTGGTATTTTATCTCTTGAAATTTTCTTCTCAAAAGTGAAGTTAAAAAGCCTCCCGATAAAATCTGTTTATATCGACCTATGATTTGTTCACATTGTAATCGATTTCTCTCCACCGTATCACATATAGATACCATTAACGATAAATATATTATCGACCGACGCAAAAAGACGATGCTCTCTGTATCTGGTTTTTTTTTTTCTCTTTTATATTATGGGTATGAACTTACCCATTCAATATTAACAATTGCACTTGTCAATATAGATATATATATATGTGTGTGTTTTGAAACTAAAAATAAACACTAGTGTGAAGCCAAACCTTGAGTTTGCTCCAGGCCACGTGCACCCTCCTCACATGCATTGTACAAGCCTTTATTATAATTATTTTTGGAAGGTCCAACTAATCTGTTGATTTGAAGATCTTGTTTTATTTTGCATTTCAATTCTAGTTGTTGGTAGTCTAACTATGGTTTTCAAATTTCTATAGTAGACCAACATCAGACGGTGGGGAGTGGGGACCACTATACTCCTCTTTCTGGCAATGCATTCTCCTTGGATGATATAGTTGATCTAAGCTTACTTGGTCAACAACTTTGAATTGTCAACCATCGATGGGTGGCTCAGTTGGTAGCAAGCTGGGCTCTAGTGGGTCGAGTCTTGAGTTCAGTTGGTAGCAAGCTGGGCTCTAGTGGGTCAAGTCTTGAGTTCGAATCCTACTAGAAACACTCGTGATCAGGGATTTACCTGTAATGCTCCCGCCCTGAACGTGGATTAATCCCACACACCACGTGGTTAAGACTAAAAAAAAACAACTTTGAATTGTCAAAACACGTGCAGTGCAGTTTCTAAGCCATCATAAACAATGTTCAAAATCGATCTACACTGTCAGGTATGGGAAGATTGACTACTAATAATACAAGCCCCTCTGTTGACGATTACATCGTTTATTTACGTTTGGTTCTATTTTCCCATCTAATTTGATCATCTCAGTTTTTCCAATAGACAAGTTAAGTTAAACTAATAAAACATTAGAAAAATTCTTAAAAAAGACAAAGTTTTATCCTTCATTCTTGTTCCGATTGCTAGCAAAACGTGATACGGCAAACAAAAGAACAAATAGACAGTAAAATATTAAGTTTAATTAATATGGTCTTTACTCAAAAAGACGAAGTCAAAAAACTTGTTAATAAAACGAAAACGTCAAAAATACTTTGATTAAATTATTTGAGTTTAATACAGTAGAGATCTAAGAAAAAAAAAAAAAAAAAGTGAACATATAGGTGGAACTATCAGTTAATTACCAATAAATTTAAGAAAATATTATAGTATTGGAGTCACGAAAAATGTTGATGTAGAAATTGTGTTCCTTGACCTGTTTTAAGCTGTTGATTGGGATCAAGCTGCTTAAAGGGGCATAAACAGCGCAAGCACGTGACGACTTCGTGTGTCGATTGTTCACATTGCCCAGAGTTGAATAAGATCTTGTTTGGGCACGTGGAACGTATGAACTATCCACCTAAACTGTCATACGACCGTTCGGACGGCGCTACACTGATCATTAATAAACGTAAAAAATAAAAAAGAGTGAGGAAGAGCCAATATAGAGAAGTACACGAAATTTTTTACGTGGTTCAGCAGTATGCCTAGTCCATGAGGGTCGCCTCATAGGAGGTCTTGTCCACTATTTAGAAATACAGGTGTTGAAATACCATATGAAACAGTAATGGAGAGAAAATCATATGGGAAGAGAACGTATGGAAGAAGAAAGAATCCTTGTATATTTTATGTGTATCTCTCGTGTAGCATTACACATGATTTTATACAATTAAAGAATGTCTATTCTAAGTAACTACATCCAATTCCTTGCTAATCACACCTTCAATTCCTATGATCACTCCAAATCACAGTATCGCTGGACTATAGAATGATTTGAGCCATTGGGGGAAGATTTGAATTACATTCCTTTAATACTCCCCCTCAAGTTGGAGTGTGGATGTCAAGAACGTCCAACTTGCAAAGATGTGTTTGGAAGGTAACTTGCCCCAAGGGCTTTGTGAATATATCGACAACTTGTCTCCCTATTTGCACATAGGCTGTTTCAATCTCCCTATTTTGAATCCGTTCACGGACCATATGACAATCCAATTCAATGTATTTTAGTGCGTTCGTGATATACCGGTATATGATGGCTTGGTTATCACAAAACAGTTTTGCAGGCTCATAATGGTCAACGTGTAAATCCTGTAGTAAATATCGTAACCAAGTAAGCTCACAGGTGACCACTGCCAAAGACCTGTATTCGGCTTATGCGGAAGATCTGGATATCGTTGTTTGTTTCTTACTTTTCCAAGACACAAGAGCTTTACCAAGGAATATACAATAGCTCGTAACTGACCGTCGTGTAGTTGGACACCCAGCCCAATCCGCGTCGCAATATCCAACTAATTTCAACTGACTATGTGACGGGAAGAATAGTCCTTGGCCTGGAGCTTCTTTCAGGTAACGCAGGAGACGGTGTATAGCATCAAGGTGTGGCTTTCTTGATTGCTGCATAAACTGACTAAGAGTGGAAACATAATATGTGATATCTGGTCTCGTGATGGTGAGATAGATTAACTTTCCAACTATCCTGCAATAATGAGTTGGATCTTTGAGAAGGTCGCCATCAGTCGAGGTCAACTTCAAATTTTGTTCCATAGGAAATTTGGCAGGCCTTACACCGAGCAAACCAGCTTCTTCCAATATTTTCAGTGTGTATTTCAGTTGGCAAATGGAAATTCCAACCTTAGAACGTGCAACTTCTACCCCAAGAAAATACTTCAAAGGTCCAAGATCCTTGATCCGAAAATATGTGCTTAGGAACTGCTTGAGATCACTAATCGCCTCCTCATTGTTCCCTGTCATGATCATGTCATCGACATAAAGTAAAATAGCAGTGAATGAGTTACCGTGAACCTTGGTGAATAGGGAATAATCTGCCCTTGATTGTTGGAAACCAATATTTCGAATTTCGGAGAACTAATGAAACCAACTATGGGAGGCTTTTTGAGTTCGTATAAGGATTTATTTAGTCGACATACAATTCCCTCCCTCTGTCGACGAGAGCCTGGTGGCAGGTGCATATAAACTTCCTCAATGAGTTCTTCATGGAGAAAAGCATTTTGGACGTCCATTTGATGAAGACTCCAATTGCCGGACAGCTGCAACAGTTAAGAGACAACGCACAGTGATGAGTTTGGCAACTGGGGCGAAAGTTTCTTTGTAATCGATGCCCTCACATTGCGTGAAACCTTGGCAATGAGACGCGCTTTGTAGCGCTCGACAGTACCATCGGAGTGATATTTAACCTTGAACACCCATCTTTAACCAATGGGACGATGTTCAGGAGGAAGGGGGACCGTAGTCCATGTGCAGTTAGCTTCAAGGGCATGAAGTTTGACCTGCATGGCTTCAACCCACTTCGGATCACGACTAGCCTGCTCATAAGATACTGGTTCAACCAAGTGAGAGACATTGTGTACAAATTTCCGATGAGCAAGTGATAAATGGGAGTAAGATACATACCGAGTGAGTGGGTACCGAGTGTCGGACGAGGTAGAAGGGACTGCATCTGGGTCAAGCAACAAGGCATGGTTGACTTGATAATCTTAGAGGTGAGCAGGGGCTCGTGTGGAGTGATGAAAACGGCTGAGAAGGGGCTGGTGTGGGGTCAGGGGAGGTGTAGATGCTAAGGAGGCGGTGATACCGGTGGGGTTGGGATTTGCAGCCATGGCTGGGGTGTTGTTAACCGTGATATCCGGAGAAGATGGTGGCGGGAATGTTGGTGAAGGTTGGTTATCGTTGGCAATATATGGTGTGTTTCCATCAAAAGGGATGGGGGAAGACGGGGTAATCGGATTGATTCTCTTGTGCTGAAGTAAAGAAAGGAAAAATGTGCTCATGAAAAACAACATCCCGGGAGGTTAAGAATTTCTTTGTATCAAGATCATATACCCGATATCCCTTTTGGCCAAGAGGGTAACCAACAAAAATGCACCGACGAGCGTGCATATCAAATTTGTGAGAAGGAGTGAGGTTGGTTGCATAGCATAAACAGCTGAAAACCCATATGTGGGAGTAATTCGGTAATCTACCATGTAAGACTTCATATGGGGACTTGGGAGATAACAAGGGCGTAGGTAGTCGATTGATGAGATAACAAGCTGTTTGGATGCTTTCTCCCAAAAAACTTGAAGGCAAATTTTCTTGAAAACGAAGGGCTCGTCCCATATTCAAGAGGTGACGGTGTTTGCAGTCCACAACACCATTTTGTTGGGGTTTGTGAGGGCAAGAATGCTGAAAAACAGTCCCATGATCATTAAAAAAAGCATGCATGGACGTGAACTCTTTCCCAGTACGAAGGGCTTTAATATCACAATGAAATTGCGTTTTAACCCAAGAAAAAAAAGATTTCAATAATGGTTGTATCTCAGATTTAAAACTTATAAGATGAATCCATGTAAAACAAGAAAAATCGTCTACAATGGTGAGAAAATATCGTGCTCCAGAGTGAGAGTTAATCCTGTGAGGTCCCCAAATATTACAATGAAGTAAATCAAAAACTGCAATTGATGAAATGGAGCTACGAGTAAAAGGTAACCGTGTTTGTTTGGCTAGTGGACAAATGTCACAAACATGGTGAGAATCGAAAAATATCACAGGGATGGTCTTTGATAACGCCTGGAGGGGTGCGATGGAAGGATGCCCTAATCGTTGATGCCATAGGTGGGAGGTACGATTGATGCAGTTGGGTAGGTGTGGATTCTGGCTAGGCTTGAGGTAGTACAACCCGTCATATTGCTTGCCCAGGCCAATCGTCTTCTTCATAACCACGTCCTGCACCACACAAAAATCAGGGTAAAATATCACATTACATCTCAAGGCTTGAGTAAGTTTGCTAACAGATAACAGATTAACCCGAAATTTCGGAACATGCATCACCCCATCAAGAATTAAATCTGATGATAATCGTATGGTCCCAATGGACTCAATCTCAGCCAGATCGCCGTTAGGTATTTCCACAAAATCACAATGGGTATCGGATTTATTGTTGGTTGTTGATGACTTAGATATGTGATCTGTCACACCACTATCCATGATCCAATATGAGTCCAAATGAAAATCATGATAAGTAGTATTACAAGTGGATATGTATGTACCTGCGGTGTTTGCAAATGATTGATCATTACCATTCCCTTTCTGAAGCATAGCCATGATTTGATTGTATTCCTCGGTAGTGAATGTGGCACTCTTAATATGCAATCCTTTGGCTGGTTCAACTGTGCTGAGTTGAGTGTTGTGTGCAATGGATTTCTTTCCCTTTGGCTTCATGTTTTTCCCATGGAGTTTGTGGCCAATTGGAAATCCATGTAAGTAAAAACATCTATCAATAGGTGGCCATCTCAATCACAATAACTACACTTTAGTAGTTTTCTTGGAGTACTATTTTCCTGTGACGTGTAAGAACGGGTCGTTTGAACGATTTGTCCCATTTGTTGGGGATGGACGAGTTGCATTGCATGATGATTAGTATTGATTTCACGTCGAGAAGCTACATCGACTTGTCTTTCTTGTTGAAGTACCAAGGCGGGGGCCTTACGTGTATCCGGAAGAGGACTCATCATCAGAAACGATTCTCGAACAGTAGCATAGGATTCGTTCAATCTCATAAGAAATTGCATGACTCTTTCTTTCTCTTCTTGTTTGGCAAGGTTCTTTAATCCTCCACTGCTACAAGATAGAGGTTCGCAATATGAGACAGTTCATCCCAAAGCGCCTTCATCTTGGTGTAATAAGCAAAGACAGATTGCTGTCCCTATCAGTGTTCGACAATCTCTTGTCGAATCTGATAGATTTTGGAGTCGTTTCCTTGCGAAAACCTTTCCTTGAGGTCATTCCAAACCTCGGCTGCCGTTTCAGCATAAATAACACTACCGGCTATGTCTGGATGGATTGAATTTAGGATCCATGACAATACCATGTCATTGCATAGTTGCCAGATTGGGAACTTCGGATTCGTGGAAGTCGGTGCTTTAATGGTTCCATTGACAAAACTGATTTTTTTCTTTGCTCTAAGACTGATGCGCATAGCACGACTCCATTGCCCGTAGTTGTATCCATCAAGTGGTTTGGAAACCAAGACAATACCTGGATGATCCGAGTGGTGTAAAGTAAGTGGATCCGAAACATCCATTGATGTTTCTGCAATTTTCCCCTCTCCCATCGTATTGTGTACGTAGCGGAACGTGTTCAGATTTCAAGAATCACCATGATCGTTGCTTTGATACCATGTTGAAATACCCTATGAAACAGTAATGGAGAGTAAAACATAAGTGAAGAAAACGTATGGAAGAAGGAAGAATCCTTGTATATTTTCTGTGTATCTTTCGTGTAGCATTACACATGATTTTATACAATTAAAGAATGTCTATTCTAAGTATCTATAGCTAATTCCTTGCTAATCACACCTTCAATTCCCATTATCACTCAAAATCACAGTATCGCTAGACTATGGAATGATTTGAGCTATTGGGGGGAGATTTGAATTACTTTCTTTTAATAATGGGGAATACAATGAACACCCCAATCATATGGGGATCAAAAAGGGAATGAGAGAGAGAGAGAGAGAGAGAGAGATGGAAGGAAAGATATGTTTCCTTCGGATACAAGAGGTCTCAAGTGAGAATAGCAAATGCAATTTTCCCTTCTCCTTCTATTTCTTCTGTAGTGTTCTTCAATTTTTTCTCTCTTCTCTTCTTATTCTGAAGTAGTCCTTTTATAGCCTTGTCTTGGCTTCCAAGTAGATTTAATCTGTAAGAAAACTTAGGATTCAAGTTTACTTAGCCTGTAAGAAAACTTATGCTTCAAGAAGACTTAGCCTAGAAGAAATAAAAATATCTGATGCATGTAAATAACTCAAAAGAGCCGGGTCAAACCGAGTTGGATTGGCTTAGACCAAGTCGGACCGGATAATACCGAGACGGACCAGATTGGACCGAGTCGAGCCGATTTGGACTAGTTGGATTAGGTCAGACCGGATCAAATCGGGTCGAGTGACCCACTAGACCCTTGGTCCATAGGTCAAGTAGGTGACACGTGGCAATTAATTAGGCCACTGGATCATCAGTATTAGTCTAAAAACTAATTTATAATTCTAAATAATTTACATTCACTACTTTAAAAAAAATTAATATTACCAATATTCACTTTTTTTAAGAAAATATATTTTAGTACTAAAAATTTCTATTTTTAAATTTAACAATATAATTAACTATAGTCCATTTCTCTTTTTATCTCTTTATTAAAAGTTTTTTTTTTCTTTTGCTTTAATTGTACTTATCTAAGATTATTCCATAGTTCTTAGGTCTAGAGAGTTGGTAGACTTTGAATCACAATAGATAAAAAAAAATTATACTTAAAACTTTTGAATGAAAATAACACATCAATAAATAAAAACTAATAAAAGTTTAAATAAAATCCTTGAATCAAAGAAAAAAATAAATAAATTTATCCTTTGCATATCTCAAAAAGAAAGAGTATAAGTTTTTGAAAAAATTTAAACGTAAAATATAAAAAACGTGTTTAATACGGATTTGATAAGAGATTTATGATCAATGATCTGAATTTTAATCAAATCAAATTTAGATGTGCCATGATCCAGTCCGAATTCATCCGTTGACATGAAGTTAATATATCATTTGGTGTTCATGTGAGGAATAACAATACGTGGATCTTTCTAGAACCAATACCCTTGTTATACTTATGCCAAACTAGATGAGGTCTAATGATTTGTAACAACAGAGATTGTTTGACCAGTATACCCCTTTGTCAATATTGCTTTTGACCATTATACCCTTTATTAATGTTAGCTTTAATATGTTAAAGAAAATATAAAATTAAATGACTAATTTATCCTATAATAACGAAGGTCATTGAGTCTGTGTTTTTTTTTTTTTTTAAACAGGTCATTGAGTCTGTTACGAGACATCATATGAACAAAAAATTTGCATCAAGTAAATAAGATATATATAAGGGCATTTGCGTCCTTAAAATATGATGATTTGAAAAACAAGTAAAGATTCCGTTATTTTATTGTCGGTTACTAACACAAGAGATATTGTTACATAGTTTCAAACTATAGGTAGGTATTTGCTATTACGCCAAACTTAAGAGGTGTATTCGTAATATACCCTTGTGTTTGAAAGTTTGAACGCATCTTTCTTTCTCGTTTTGTCATTAAACATTTATTATGTTATCTAACCCAAGTTGAAAAGCCTATCTCTCTCTCTATCGAGGAATCCAACTGTAGTTATCTTTTAACTATACTTCTTAGTCATCTTTATTAAACAGCTAAATTTAATTATTATTATTTTTCTTTTTCTTTTTTTCTCTTTACGACTTTCTGTCTATTAGTCAATACTTGCTCCTATTTTTAACCCCCAAGAAAAACGAAGACTCATTACTAATCCAACTTTAACACGGCTCCTCTCTCCCCTTCTATCTTTGACTTTTAGTTCCACCATATCAGATCAGGCCGGTCAGTCTGCCTTGGGCCCTACCTTGATAAATTTTTCTTTTTCTCTCTCTCTTTTATCAGGTCATCTCACGTGAAACACTTTGACTTTCTCCAATTCAAATGGGACCAGCTAAGGTTGCGTTTGGCCTAGCTTAGATAAGTGTTTATTTCAACTTATGGTTTATTAAAATAATTTTTTAAATTTAAAAAGTTTCGTGACATCTAATTGGGAAGTGTTTATTCATAGAGAAAGGCTACTCATAAGAAGAAGCTATTGAGAGATGCAATGGATCACGTATGGGTGGCTTTGACATGAAAGTGAGTGTGAGCGGCACTTTATTGATCACCTGCACATGTGAATGAAAGAAAAAAAAAATCTAAAATATTTTTTTTTTTTTCACATGAATTTAGGTAATGTGGACAAATAGAATGCCGCCTATACTTATCTATACCACAAGGCCACCAGCACATAATCTGCTCTTGTTGAAAGCATCTTTTTTTTCATCACTTATACAGAAAGTTATTTCTAAATTTTAATAATATTTTTATAATACCTATTTTACCCTTAAACTTTTATAAGCATTTAAATAAATGTATTTTACAAACCCTATTTTCTTTGTGTGAGCATATTATTATCACTGTGGATAGGTGTAAACTTCCATTGAGCCATTTATCTGAATGCGTTAACCAAAAGCACAAGCCAGGCGAAACGCTACCTAAGGGTGATTGATCCCTTGTCTTCTTGTTTGAGGATCAACGCACCAGATTATGCTATTTTGTATAAGCCTTGGTACATAAAATGGATAGATACACACTATAGTTTTACCTCCCCTATGAGCACGTCTTCCCAACTGTCTCCACCGTTAGATTGTCCTTAGAGATGGTTTGCCGCGACTTTCGATGGAGGGGACCGAAGACTGGTAAAAGCAACGAAACTGGTTCTTGATTAGAGCAGAAACTGATAAAGAAAAGAATCAACGTTACTCGCTTCTCGATAAGAAGAAAGAAAAGATAAAAAGAACATGTGACCTGTTGTTGACGGAGTTTCCGGTATCCCGTAAAGATATTCGCGGGTCCCACATCCTGGCTCCTCTACGTAGCGAATAGTCTTATAAGCAGCTACGAGGTCAACTCTATCCTACTGGCAACAACTAACCCTCCGATTTTACCGAGTAATGAATCGGACGGTTCGATCCAGATCTTTGACCTCTCTCTCACTGTTTCCAGTGCAAAGAGCGTGATGGGGTCCACTGTAAGGAGGCGGTCAATGTTTCCATCTGATTTTTATTAAAGCGTACAATAGTCGCAATAGCCGAACAACAGAAAGCCACGTGGAAACATATCATTCGTTTATAGGTTTGACCGCAGATGAGCAGAAGTGACAGGTCAGTCATCCCCGATGCCTTGCATCACGAGGCCATCAGTTTGACTCGAATCCCACCCTTTATCATCTTCCGTTTCCTCTCATTTTTTAAGCATTTGCTTCCTTTCCTCTTTCTCTTCCTCTCTTTAGATTTTCCTTTCTTCTTCTCCTTCTTGAGTTAATTTCTCCTTGTGTTAGTGTTTATGTTGTAAACATGGCGGTGGAGCTTATGATGGGTTACAGAGGAGACCGATTTGCAGGGAAAATGGAGGAGAATGCAGTGGAAGAAGCCGCGTCTGCAGGGCTTGAAAGCGTAGAGAAACTAATAAAGTTGTTGTCGCAGAGGCAAAACCAGCAGCAGCAGTACCAAGCAGCACAAAACACTAAATCCACCATGGCCATGGAGATGGATTGCAGAGCCGTTGCGGATACGGCTGTAACGAAGTTCAGGAAGGTTATTTCGCTACTGGGTCGGACGAGAACGGGTCATGCTCGGTTCAGAAGGGCTCCTTTGGGTTCTTCTTCGACTCAACAACCGCCGGCTGAACAGACTACTACCGCCGACGAGATTGTTTCAGTGATGCATCGGGGGAAAGAGGAGAAACAATCTTCTGATTCTAGGGTTTATTGTCCGACGTCGATCCAACGGCTTCCCCCTCTTGCTCACCCCCATCACAACTATCATCATCATCATCCGAATCCTCCCGTCTCGATTCCAAAGAACGGCGTGATCGAGAGGAAGGATTCCGCGACTACCATCAATTTCTCATCTTCTCCTCCAGTTTCCGCTGCGAATTCGTTCATTTCATCCCTGACCGGCGATACAGAGAGCAAACAACAGCTTTCTTCGTCATCGGCTTTCCAGATCACCCATCTATCGACGGTTTCTTCCGGCGGCCGACCCCCTCTGTCTTCCTCCTCGTTGAAGAGGAAGTGCATCTCGTTAGACGACGCCGCCGCCGTCAAGTGTGGTGGATCTTCTGGGCGATGCCATTGTTCGAAGCGAAGGTCGGGTTGGGTTTTCTTTTTGTTTTTTCCTGGATTTTTATTTCCGGATTTTGCTTAGTAGATTATGTTTTGAGTTGGTTTTGATTCTCAACTGTTCTATTCTATCGATTAAACAGGAAATCCAGAGTGAAGAGAGTGGTTAGGGTTCCGGCGATTAGCTTGAAGATGGCCGATATCCCACCAGATGATTTCTCATGGAGGAAATACGGACAGAAACCCATTAAAGGATCTCCTCATCCAAGGTATTTTCAGTTATTATCAATCTCATCCTCTTTATTTTCTTCTGGTTCGAATCAATTTGGTTTTCTTCGACTCTTTGATTCAACAAGTCAACTGAGACAGTAAGTAGTTGACCGTTTCTTTTCCTTGAGAGGGAAGGAAACTTAGTCTTGTAGTGAGTTGAATCATCAAATCCGGACGACCCGATCTGATCTGAGTTTTCTGAATTTCAGGGGATACTACAAGTGCAGTAGTGTGAGAGGATGCCCGGCGCGTAAGCACGTCGAGAGAGCTTTGGACGATCCGGCGATGCTTATCGTCACCTATGAAGGCGAGCACAGCCACTCCCATTCTGTTGTTGCAGAGCCAACCTCTCTCATCCTCGAATCATCTTAGAATCTGAAACGATCTGTGTCGAAGAAAGGAAAAACCCAATTCAACCGAGTAGATATTTCTCGAAACGGTGAGAGAACGAAGAGAGAAGAGAGACGGTGACAGAGGAGTAGACCGGCGGCAGGAGATTGATTCTCTTCCGGTTTGATCATTAATTTCCTGTATTATACGGGATGATTCCTCTTTTGCCTTTTTACTTCAAAAAAACGAAGAAGATTGTGGATTTGGTGAAAAACTTAAAAGTGGGGTGGGATTGATTCTCTTTTTCTGTGGACTCTTTTACTTTTCTTCTTTTTTTTTTTTTTTTGGTTCTTGTGAAGGATGATGATGATGAAAATGATGCTCAAACTTTAATTTTTTTTTTCTCAGTTAATTTAATAATATAATAACAGAAAAGAAAAAGGAAATAATGGGTGAATAGGAATTGGTCAATGGTTTCTTCTCTATGAACGTGTCGTGTATGGGACGGTTGACGAATTAACGTGACTGCTAATTTACTTGGGGTGGGTGGGGGTCGATTGGTGGGGTCTACATCAGGGTTAGACTTTTTTCTTTGGTGGGTTTGTTTATGCTTTTCTTTTTATTTTTTATTTAATTTTAATTTTTGGTTTTTTATTATTCTAATGTGATTTTCGTCTGCCAAAGTCGTTGTTGGTTTGGACGACTTTTGAACAAGGCCTCTAAAAATGGGGGAAATGGTGGGAAGTCAAAATAAACGGTGATAGTGGAGTTGATAATGATGAATATTGTGGGAGAAGGGTCCCACTTCTTTTGTTTTTGTCTTCCTTTGGCTCTCCGTCAACAATACACTCGAGTCTTTTGTCAATCTTTGATTCTTTCTTTTCTTTCTGCCAAAACCTCCTATCCTGTAGATACGATTTTTTTTTTTTTTTTTTTTCAGTTTCTTTGGGTGGTGGAATCTTGTATCTTATAGAATAAAAGTGTTGATTTTGAGTTGGGAATAGAGATCGATTATGGCTTAGTAATTCTCACCCACTCATCCATATGGATAAGCCTGTCAACGGGTCGGATTCGGACCGGATCGCATCTGATCCGAGTTTGATTCAATAGCGAAATTTGAAAATTCAAATCTGATTCAAAATTTGACAGAATTCGATTCAAAATTTGACGGATCATGAAATAGGTGATCTGAATTCGATCTGAATATCCGAATTCAATTCGATCCGATAATTGGTAAATTGTGTGTGTGTATATATATATATATATATATAAATTATAATCAAATCGCATTAAATCATTATTGGATCGGATTAATAAATATCCAAATTTGATCCGATTATTGATCGGATCGGATCACTAAAATCGTCTATCGAATTCAGCTTTATTGGATCCGGTACATTTTGGTATTATGAATCACCTAGTCTTTTTTTTTTTTGGGTAAATGAATCACCCTCTTACTCTGGAGTGATCGATATCTTTTTTTTTAGGTAAAGCTAGCACTTCCCTTTGTCTAGATCAGGTCATGCTCTGTTATTTGTTCATTTTTCTTTTTGTGAGTACTTTACCGATTCTGTTCATAGATATCACTGAGCCCTTTTATCGCTTACTTCGTTGCTCTTTCTCTCTCTTTCTTTTCTACATCAGAGTCTCTTATGTACTGTCATTTTTGGTTGACGGATTTGTAACAACAAAAATTTATTAAAAACTAATACATATGAACTAATACAATTGCATTTTCAGAGAAAAAGGTAGGAAAAGTCTGTTTCAAGATAATCTAAATTATCGTACAGTTGTTTTGCTAAGAGCATTCGTTCTTAAACGTTATCTGTGAATAAGACAAAGGGAAAAGAGAATATTGAAATAACTGCAAAGTCAGCTCGAACGCAGATCTCAGAGCAAGAAAATATCTAGGAATCCGAATGACTGGCTATTCCCTTTTTCTCTCAAAATCTTAACTCAATGTTGTCTTCTTCCTCTTAAATTCTCAGATTTTCTCAAGTCCAAATTCTTCAAATTCAAGAATCAGATCCTCTTTAATGGAAAAAATATTCAGCTATTTATAAAGAATTTAACCTCTCAAAAGATGGTAAATGTCACTCAGTCAAATATCCAGAGAGGAGCTTATAAATATCCTCATGCATTTAAACATATCCTAAATGACACGTGTTTTTATAACACGCCTAAGTAATTTCCAGAGAAAGGGATAAGTCACAAGAATCTTCAAAAACTCACCCTGTGATAGTTTGCTTCAGACCTTGAGGAACACATATTGAATGACATTACATGCAAAAGATCTGAAAGCAACGTCACAATTCTTGCCGCCAATCCAGATAAAACAAAACCCCGTTTAGATAAGTTATATAACAGATATTATAAGTAGCTGAGTTTTTTATCGCGTGCTGTCCATTCTGAGAATCCATCTCAATCAATTTTAAAAAGTCACTTCAATGTCATAAATACCTTTCTGAATTCGTTTACTTCGAAGGAACTCCCTTTGGTGGCTATTTTCCTTCGAAGGAAATCAAAATAACTGTATACTTACAAGGTGACCAGTGTATTCTCGAATTACCCATATAAAGAACTCAAAATTGAGTTTCTCGTCAAAGAATTCGTTTTCATGATCAATAGTCCCTGTAAAGAAGAGTTTATCTTGAAATCCTTTAAGGTTTATAGCTACAGTAACCAATTTGAGTGTATTCTACTTGAATGAAGTCAGAAGTAAGTATGTTTCCTTTGTGAATTCCTTCAAAGTGAAGTGAGAGGGCGTTCTCAAAATCCGTAGGAAACCTATCTTCATGAAATACTTCTGGAGATAGCGTGCCTTTGACTTCTGAAACTCTTCCATGGAGGATTTGTTTCTAGAAGTAAAATATATCCAATGTATAACTCGAAGTCAATTCATAATAATGAATAAAAGCGACTTCGAGTCTTAGTTTATAATTCGGATGCATAAATGAGTGCATTCGAGGGATAAACCCAAATCTGTGTCTTTAGGAAGAAACAAAAATTCTTAGTTTTTTTAGGGTGACAGGCCTTTTTGACGAATTGACCTTCTCAGGGTGGTTAGCCTCGGATTCGTCTTAGGAGGAAGAAATATTCCTCTTTCGAATTCTCCTTTGGCAGGAGTGAACATACCTCATTCGAATTCACCATCTGGAGGTGGTTAGCTGTAATGACCCTACACCCTTAAGAGAATTAATCCTTTTTAATTATTTCATTTTATTAATTTATTTAATTGCTTTTAG
>JAUPMG010020380.1:0-15181 GCA_031762675.1 Pachysandra terminalis | reverse complement strand
GGCCTTTTACTGCTTTTTGAGGGATGTAAACAAACGTAAATTCTGATAATGCTAGGATCCATTTGCCTATTCTTCCCCTCAAATATAGTTTACTTAACATGTATTTGATTACGTCCGTTGGGGCAATTACTAATACTGTAGAAGCTATTAAGTAATGCCTCAACTTTATGGCCATGTAGTACAATTTCAAGCAAAGCCTTTCTATGGCCGTGTACCTTTGCTCGACTGGTACTAAAAATCTGCTTAGCTAGTACACCACTTGCTCATGTTTTTGGTCATTCTCTTGTGCTAAGAGAATTCCAACGGACTTTTTGGCCGATGATATGTAAAGCTTTAATGGCCTCCCCTTCTTTGGAGGAATTAATACTAGAGGTTTTACTAAATATTCCTTGATGGCATTAAAAGCTTTATGGTGTTGCTCTTCCCACCGGAATTCCTCTTCTTTTTTCAACCGTAACAAATGAGAGAAAGATACCAATTTACCGGCCGAATTAGAAATAAATCTCATCAGAAAATTGATTTGGCCGAGGAATCTTTGCAATTGCTTCTTGTTAACCGGTGGCTTTGCATCTATGATAGCTTTTGCCTTATTTTTATCTATCTCAATTCCCTTTTGGTGTACAAAAAATTCCAAGAAATTTCCTACCGATACACCAAATACACATTTTAAGGGATTCATCTTAAGCTTGATCTTTCTCATTCTTTCGAATGAGGCTCTCAGATCCTTGAGATGTTCTATTACCTCTGCCGATTTCACCACTATATCGTCTATATTTACTTCCATGTTTTTGCCAATCATATCATGGAAAATACTATTCATTGCCCTTTGATACGTGGCTCCAAAATTTTTCAATCCGAACTGCATTACTATTCAAAAATATAAGCTTGTTGCCCCCGGCCCTCAGAACGTAGTTTTTTCCACATCTTCGGCCCCTATGTTAATTTGATAGTAGCCGGAATGACCATCCATGAAAGATAATACTTATTGTTTGGCCGCTCTACTGATCAATAAATTAGTCATTGGCATTGGGTATTCATCCTTAGGAGTTGCCAAATTGAGATTCCTAAAGTCAATACATACCCTAATCTTGCCTTTCTTCTTCATGATAGGTACCACGTTCGAAACCCATTCCACATAACAGATTGCTTGAATAAAACCTGTCTTTAGTAATCTTTCAATTTCTTCTTTTATTTTTTCCGTTACTTCAGCCGTCATTCTTTTGGCCGGCTGATTATGAGGTTTATAACTTGTCTTCAAGGGTAACCGATGTTCAACAAGTTTTCGATCAAGATCAGGCAATTCATGATAATTCCAAGAAAAACAGTCCTGAAATTCAGTAAGTAATTCTATCAACTGGTATTTACACTGTTTCTGGGAGCAAACTACTTACATAAACTGGCTGATGATCGGCGACACTACCTAACTCTACTTCTCTCAAAGGATCTTGTACTTCGGCCTTTACATCATCCATCTTTTTGGGAGCTGCTTCAATATTTTGCATAGACAGCCCTTCATCGTCCATATTATCTTCAGTAACACATTCGATTGAAGCAACCAAAACTTCTTCATCTAATTGCCTTTCGCTCAAGTAAGTTTTTAATTGTATCATTGTGGCCTTGACTATGGCCAACTTCTCTCTCTTTATTTGCTCACTCATCATAGTACGTCCTCAATATTGTAATCACAGCTTGACCGATAGGGAATTATTGTTGTCGGTCATGCTTCAGCTTGATCTAGGTCATGATTGGCTGCTATTGAGATTCCTGTAGGTCGGCCATGCTTTCTTTCTGCTGTGAATTTTACTGGTCCTATCTCCCCTTTGTATAGCAATGCTTCGGCCGAGGTAGAATCTGCCAGAAACGACCGTCCATCAGCTTTGATGATCTCTACTTATTTTCATTCCAAAAGATCAGAAATTGATGAAGGGACGATGGTATACAAAGATTGGAATATATCCAATCTCGTCCCAACATCGCGTTGTAACTCTACGATGATTCCACTACGAAGAAAGCAGTCAAGTCTTTCTTCCGCCCGATCTCTAACTCTACTGGTAGCACTACCTGAGTGGTTGAGGTCCATCCTGCAAAATTGCTGACTGTTATTTCGGTCGGAATTAGGTCAGTTAGGGCCTTACCTACTTTTTTCATTACCCTATTGGGCAATATGTTTACGGTTGTCCCAATATCAACCAGGACTCTGGTGATAGGAATTCCGTCCATGTGTACATTGATGTACAATGGTCGTAAATGTTGAGCCAACTTTAAGGATGGCTTTTCAAAAATTACCTTATCGGTCTTGCCGTCAGAATTGATCTCGGGTTGGTAACTCTCGCACTTTACTCCTACCTTGCTAGTTGGGTTTTGTTCTTGGTAGATGATAGCCAGTATGGCCATCATGGCCTCTTGGTCCACTTCTTCTTCATTGTGTAATTCTTTATATTCTTCTTTCTCTTGGAAAGATGTTGGCAGCATAAAGACCATATTGCAGTCAATGGTCACCGGAGGAAGGGATCCAAACTGAATAGTCTGGCTTTCCTCTATGCTGTCTTTTTCTTCTAGGGAAGTATCATCCGCTAATGGCGACTGTTATGGGGCATCGGTGCCATGGAATTGGGGGAAGAGCTGATCAAACAACAAATCGTCGTCTTCTTCCAAGAAAGTAATCTCCAGTGACATGTCCTCCTTGTCTTGGATTTCTAATGGCTGCTCATTCTTTGGTGCCTTGGTTTGGGTTTTACCTTTTTCTTTGGGGTCTCTTGCAGCCACCATTCCTCTACCTTCCCTCTACTGGACCAATATGGTTCTGTTGGCCATTTGCTCCCTTTGCCAACGCCTTTTCTGGGTTCAAGTCATCTCGTACCCTGATCGGTCGAACTTTGGGTGGACTACCCTAGTCCACTTATCGTTTCTGCCTCTTGGGGGTTTAATCATTCTTGGGTGAGTATTATATGAGTGGCTCTCTCTGTTCGGGTACCACCTTTCTGGAGCTTGATGATAATTTGACCTGTAAAGCTGAGGCTGTGGCCGCCATGGTTGACGGTAATTACTTCCTACATGCCTGACTTGTTCTTTCATTTCCTCATGACATCTGTCACAAATGTTGCGAATCTGATGGACTCTGTCCTAAACATCCGAATGATTGGGTGGGAAAACCAATTGGTCGTTAAGAAGACGGCTATGCCTCTCCAATGGCCTGTCTTTGCCCATTTCGTCTCCTCCACAGGACGAATTGCCTCTGGGCCTTAAATCAACCTTTAGGCGAGGGTTTCTGAGTCGACCCAATCATGTTGACTGGGAAAGTAGTGGGAAACGGATCGGTGTCAATTTCCATGACCTCCTTCCCTTTTTCAGGGAACTGAAGTAGCCCTTGGTCTATATTGTCATGTACTATAGAACGGAAAACAGAACAGTCAACAATTGAATGGGTTCGAGACCCATGCCACTTACAATATTCCCCATTTTTTATTTCATCGGCCAAAGGAACTTTATGCCCCTCTGGTAACCTGATGAATTTTTCTTTTAGGAGGTGATCAAAGATCTCATCAGCCTTTGATATGTCAAAGGAAAACTTCCTCCCTATCTCTGTGAAATTTTTCTTCCCTTCCATCTGTGTACTGACAATCTTTTTCTTTAAAGCTGTACAAGTAAAAGGTTTATTGGATATTACTTTGACCAAGGCTAATTCATAATTGGGATCTTGAAAGTAAGCCCCAAAGGTGGTCGTTTTTCTTTGACTCTCCTCCTTTAGAATCAGTTCATATTTGGCCACCCTAGTCGATAATTCGAACAATCTTCAAATTCCATCCCATCAAACTTTTTTTGGAGTTCGATTAAACCATTCTAGGCCAGCTTTACGAATTCTGTTTCGGGAAGGACTATCCTACATCTATTTCTTACCTTTTTAAATCTCCCTATGTATCAATCTGTCTTTTCATCCGGTA
This sequence comes from Pachysandra terminalis, assembly GCA_031762675.1. Taxonomy (NCBI): domain Eukaryota; kingdom Viridiplantae; phylum Streptophyta; class Magnoliopsida; order Buxales; family Buxaceae; genus Pachysandra; species Pachysandra terminalis. Next base: position 11,240 of record JAUPMG010020380.1, on the reverse strand, counting down.
ACTATCTCAGCCGAGCCAAATCGGCCATTGACACTTCAGGTTAAGTTCGGTAAAACTGGGAGCGGAATTTTTCTTCCATTTGTTCCCAATGTTGGACATAATAAGGTGGCATGGTTATATACCAAGTAAATGCTTGGCCTGTTAAAGAGTTCCCAAAAAGCCTTAATTTATGATAGTCACTTGGTTACAGTTCCCCACATTGGATAGTGAATTGGCCCACATGTTCGATTGTCAATTGACCATCTTCTCCTGAGAACAATGAAAAGTCAGGGTCCGGACCTATATCCCATAGGGAATTCATATCCGAGATCTACCCAATCAGGGTATGGTTTACGATATGATGGTCTAGACAACCGTCGGGCTGGGATGTTAGCCACTGCCTCTTGGACCCAGTCATATCCTTGGTCTATTTCCATCCCTCTAACTGGTGGAGGTGCCTGAATATCAATATTCAATAGCACTTGGTCGGCCCTTGCCGGACCGTTATGGCCGAGAGGATCATTTCGGTCATTTACTGGCCTAACCGACCTTGGAGGAGTAGGCCTGGCTGATGGTAATTCAACGAGATTAAATACTCTGTTTCCATTAATATTTCTCCTGGACAAGTTTTCATTTTCCCCGGCCAAATTATGTTCACGACTAATCAAGGACTCCATCTCAAAAGGCATTCTAGTGAATCCTTCTGCGATAGCTGCATAAGTACGTCCTTGATTTGCACCTATCCTCATCAAAGTATGCTTTATAACTTGTAGAGTCATTAAGACACTGTTATTAAACGAGGCAGATGACGATCCTACCTTTGCCGTTGGATTAGCCTGGCCTAACATTTCGACCGAGGAGACATTACTTTCTAATACTTCCTCTTGGATAATGTCCATTCCTTTACGGTCATCGTCTCCTGACTGTCCACTAGCTCTAGTCTTTGGTGCCATTTAGCTTCACCAGATAGTCCCACCGGGTGTGCCAAAAAGAATGTTGGTCAAATAATGGCCAAATCCGCCTCTCACTTCCCGATCGGTATTGTGTGTGAGGTTTCACTCTCGGTCGTGAAGCTGAAGTGGGTGCGGGCGTGCCAAAACTTTTACAAGTTCACCTGAAAGACAGGTAATGTGAGTTAAACTACTTAAGTTGATTATCAAGGTAAATCGGTCGATGTATGACCGATTATAAATCAGACGATTATGTGGCATCCAATCTCGAAGGATCACTTGCTGGTCCAGAGAAATTGATTTTACACGTTAACAACACTTTTATAAAATAACTAGAACAAAGTGTTAGCATACAACTTAGAAGGTAAACCTTCTAATTTGGAAAGATGAAAATTAAAGTAAAGAATATATAAAAACCTCCGACAGGTCCTTGGGCTCCGATTGTGGGACATGATTAATCTATTTCACGAGTGCACATCTCGGCATGCAAGGGGCTATCGAGAGGGTTTCAGGAAATCACTTGGTTGGGATTCCTCTGTTACTAACTAGAGATATTTTCTATGAGAAACTTAGTTGAAGTAGGAAGTAGGTGCAGTAGGTTCTTTGTAGAAGCTAAGGGTAAAACTAATGATCATTGGGGATCAAGGATAAAGCTATGTGTAGCTGTTGAGTTGATTGATGAGGAGACTTTTCATTTTGGCCGATTCTATTCTTATAAGCTTCACTTCAACCGTTTTGTGGTTAGTTGATAATGGGAAGTCTTCTTCCTTCTTTTGCTAACATCTGGCCCACTCCATTGCTTCATGCTCATAACAATTTTTGCCTCTAATGACAAATTGAGCTCGTGCTAGCCTACTGGACATGCGCTACCTTTTTGGGCATGTACTACCCAATTGGGCCAATGCCCATTTCATTCTTCACCACTCAGTCTGCACGGTCCAAGCAGCTTGTTGGGTCTAAGCTAATCTCCTGGGATTTATTCCGGTTGGGGCCCATGTCGAGTTGGTCCGGTCTATTTCTATTATAACCTGAACTTTTATAAGGATTAATTTGTAAGTAATTAAAATATATTTAAACTTTTAGTAATTTAGTTACATGTTTGACTTTGACTGCTTGTGATTGGTGGGTTGCACTGTAGGAAACTAAAGTGCTTCATATACAATCATAACTCTTTAAGTTATAATGTGTGGCTAAGATCTTGTAGGAACTTCTAATCTTATATCTAAAGGCTACAATTCAACTAACTAAGGTGATTAATGGAATGATATAGAATTAGGATTATAAGTTATGAACAATGGTCATTAATAAAGAATTTTAGCTTAAATAGAAAACTGAGTTAATAGATTAAACTAGAATTAACCAAACAGGATCTAACTCTAATAATTAATTAGACTAGACTTAAGTAAAGCCCAATAAGACTAAGGCCCAACTAATCTAAAGCCCAATTAGATTAATTAATAGGTAATTTTCGTGATAATTAAACCAAGACAATTAACGATTAAGTTATAATGAAACTAAGACTCTAGACCAATATCTAAAACACCTATTAGTAATCCAAATATAACTAAAACACTTAAAAATCAATGGTTAGGATTTCGTAGGAACACTTAAATTAAACCAATGGTTAGGATTAAAAGGGAAGAGACTTTAAATCTGATTAAGATTAAGATAGGATAAAATCAATCATTAGTTCATCTAGAACTAGGACACTTTAATCTAAAGGTTAGAACTTAACTAACTTAATACAAAGGTAGATAATTAATCATAAATCAAAACCAACTTAGACTCTTAGGCTAATACAAACATTTGAACTAAAATCTATATAAGAACACGTGTGGATCATAATTCTAAGAGAGAGAAGAGAATGTGGAAGATTGCTGGAGCTAGAAGCTAAGGAAGAAGAACAGTTCAGGCTTAAACTGAAGTAAAGAAGAAGAAGATCCAAAGAGCTACAGTAAGGTAAGTAATTCAATTACTTTTTCTTTTTGATTTGGAATTAGGTGAGATGCCATAGTCATTGAATATGACATAGCACGTTAATTCAAATCTAAGAACAAGTTGTTTTCATTAAAACTTAAACTTATTAATGCATGATCATCCTTGTGAAGGTAAGTTAATGTTTTGATTGATATTGTTATTGGGTTTGATTCAGATTTAGATTTAAATACGAGTCTTAAAAGGAAGTTTTGGTTAAGAACAACTCAATTTATGAAAATTGTGTCGATTGCTTGTTTCTGGGCAATCCGGTAGGTTACCGATGTACGTGTTAGCCTACCTGTGAACCCAAGGGGGCATCCGGTAGCCTACCGGATGCCCCAAGGTTTGGTCGCAGCACTATTTAGGCTGCCGGTAGGCCTACTGATGTACCGATTAGCCTACCAGGCCTCAGTGTGCCCATAGAGGGGCCACTACCTAGGCTGTCAGTGGCCAACCAGTGTACCGATTAGCCTACTGATGGGCTCTGGGTTGGTCTAATCTATTTATATGTAAGAGATTACCGGATGCCCCAAGGTTTGGTTGCAGCACTGTTTAGGCTGCCGATAAGCCTACCGATGTACCAATTAGCCTACCAGGCCTCAGTGTGCCCATAGAGGGGCCACTACCTAGGCTGCCAGTGGCCAACCGGTGTACCGATTAGCCTACTGATGGGCTCTGGGTTGGTTTGGTCTGTTTATATGTATGAGATTATTGATATTATTGTTATGATATGATTTTTAATTGAATCTTATTGAACTTATGATATGATTGATGATCTGATAACATGATTTATTGGCTGATATGATTGATTGATAAATTGTATGTGTTTTACCATAAGTTATTAATGAGTTGACATGATTTGAATGCCATGAAGTATATACCATGATCCATGCAATTATATTAATTTATTCCACCATTGTATACTTATTGTATGCTTAGTTAATGTGCACCTACACTACACTTGCACAACATAAGCCTATTTTGCATTATTGACCTTGTATGGGTTTAATGCCTTGACTATGCCCCATAAATCCATGTATTGGATATTATAGACATAATGAGCGTTATCATGACATTGTTATTAGTGAGGAAGTCCTGGGTGGACTATTGACATTTTATATTATTACATGTGCTGAGGGATCGGCCATCCCAATAGACCAATCTATTCATGGTGAGGGATATGTTTTGGGTGACATTCCCAATATACCAATTCATTGAGTGAATTTTGTTAGTAGATTGGCTAATGTATGATTCACAGAGGTTAATCTTAGTGATTCCTTGGGATTTGTCCCTGTGATTGAAAATAAATGAGGTGATTGTGACATTTAGGTCGCAGCTCCTAGAAACTATGATGTACACATAGAATAGGCTAGTCTACTAATCCAACCAAATATCGGGGGACGTGTTCTGGGTGAGACATCTCCGCTAGTACGATTAAGATCGGATGTGGAACATACACTAATCGAATGCCAAACAGCATGCATACTTGCATATCATATTTTTGTGCATGGATTACATGTGGTGATCATAATTACTGTTGCATGAGCATGCATTGCATATATTAATAATTTGACTTGCATCACATTTCATTCACTTCACATATACATTGCATATTTATCATATTTATTGATGTTTAGTCTATGTTTTATCATTGGAGAGTGGCTTTGACCCTATTTCAATCTAAATTATAGTTTAATTATTTTATTTACTAAGCTAAGTGTAGCTGACGCCTTTGTGCAACAATTTCAGGGAATTTAAATGGAGGAGTTGACGAGAAGGGAGACCAAGATGAGGAACACGTTTATAATGATGGCTGGACTAGATGATTGCATACAATGATTTATACTTTGAATTTGTAATAGGATTTATTCCTTTCTTAAATTAGATAATGTGTATAGGGATAGGATCTGATTTAAGCGTAAGAATAGGTTATATTTTTATTTATTTATTGCTATGATTTATTTGGTTGTTTTGGATGTAATAGACTTAGTTTATTTTGATTATTTTTAGTAAAGCATAATTTCTTTAAGTTTTTTTAATTGTAATGGTTTGGCTCTATATTGATTACCACTCTCGATCTTTATTGGGGTGAGAGTCATATTTCAAACTTAAGGGGTTCAACATGAATTCCTTAAAATTGGGATATAACAATTTCAACCTAAACAGTTAGATGCTTCTTTAATAGAGTGAGTGAATCCGACTATAAGTGCACCAAATTGTTCCAGCACATCCATCCAATTGCAACACTATGAGAATCACCCTTGCTAGCACCATCAACATTTATTTTGACAAAATTTGGATCAAGTAATCTCCATCTAACAAAGACAACTAATGTCCTAGTTTTGATCATCTTGATGTCTTGAAATAAGATTAGCCTAGCAATAGTGTCTTTCGTACATGGAACTCTCCCTTCAAAGATAACTGCATTGCGCATAATAACACACAAACTTGGCTCCAATGTCTGTTGTGTATAGCTCTTGATGGTTCTCTCTGATTTGTATCTGCTTTTATGTCTTTGTTGAATGTTGGGATGTGGAACATCTCCTCAATCATTCCAGTTGAAGCAAACCAAATTGCACGAGAGAAAGGACATCTTGTAAATAAATGAGTAATAGTCATCTCCACCACCATAGAGACTACATGGTTCCCATGGAATATGCAGTCTATGGTGTAGGAGTTCGTTTATACATAGAGGTCCTCTCGCACACTTCTAAATAAGTGTCTGACTTTTTTGTGTTACTGAAAGATGCCAAAGATGGAGCCAGAAATGTTGATCTGTATTACCTGTCTCGTTGGTGTGGGAAATCATGTTATAGGCCGAAGCCACATAAAACTTATTGCTGCTTGTATCTCTCCATATTGGTTGGTCCCTATCTCCATGAGAGTTGCTTTCAATTACCTTCATTTTCTCTATAGTTTGACTAGTCTAGGATCTTTGGAGTGCTTACCAATTCCAGCACAGATTCAATTGATTAGTATACTAATCAATAACCATTACTAATACATTGTCTTCAAATTGAATTTCAAGGCGAGAGTGAGGTCCAAGAAGGATGTCCCATTTTTCTACTGGAATGTACTTTCCATTTTTATGATCCAACCTAACCCTTAAGAGAGCTTGGTCTTTATTATACATATTTGTTTCTAGAGGTTTGAATCAATAGCCATGGCCACTATGTCAAAAAAACTTCTTTACCTATGGTACTTCTTAAAGATAAGATAGGCCCATAATGATTTAGGTTCTTTGAGGCGAGTTCATATCCTTTTTAGACATAGAGCATCACTGAATGTTACTGGATGCTTGACATTTAACCTCCACTTCTTTTAGACATACATATGTGCTCTCATTTAACCTCCTGGTATGAACCAGGTTCATCATTTTGTAGTGTGGCAGTCCTAAATGACTCACCCTGAATCATAAAACAATGATGAGGGATCTGTCCATGCCCACTCCTACGCATGGGATTGTTGGAATCCGTGTCATCTGGGACACTCCCATTGGGCGGTAATCCACTTTCACTATCCTTGACATCCCTAGAATATGAAGGAGTCTGCTGAGAATCTATGTGCTTAATGGTGTTTGGATATGGGGTGATCTTCGTCGATCCCAACTCTATCTCACTCATCTCAAAGAGCTCTAGATTCATCCCATGTCTCTTCTTGCTTTGAAAATCATCCTCGATGAAATTCACATCATGTGACACAATCTGTGTTAGACCCCCCGTCGGTCTGTTCACGGACAAAGATCTAGCCTTTAGAGTGTTCTGGTTATCTAACAAAGATGCACTTAATGGTCCTCTTGTCTACCTTTTCCCTCTAGTGGGAAGGCAGGTGAACATGACGTGTTGATCTCCACTGCCTTAAGTGAGTTAGGTTAAGTGCTATACCTGTCCATAATTGGTATGTTGTTCTAAGAACCGACTTCATAAGGACATGATTCAAGATGTAGGTTGTAGTCATCAATGTGTCGCTCTAAAAGCTAATGGGTAGGTTCGCATGCGTCATCATTGACCTCACCATGTCTAACAAGGTATAGTTCATTCTCTCTGCAACACTATTCTGCTAAGGTGTACCAAGAATCGTCAATTGACTACAAATTTCTTTTTCTTCACATAACTCCAAGAATAAATCTGACAAATTCTCGTGTCCTCTATCAGTACGAAGACACTTGATGTGTCGATCCAACTGATTCTCAACTTCTGTCACAAAATGTCTAAAGCAATCTAATGCTTATAACTTATGGGAAATCAAGTACACATAACTGTATCGCGTGTAATCCTCTATGAACGTGATGAACAAGACTATCCATGGCAGGTCCTAACATTGATTGGTCCACATATGTCATAATGGATTAACTCTAAAGGTACTGACACTTTCACTGCCTTACCAAATGGTTTCCTATATGACTTACCAACCAAACATTGTTCACACATGGGTAATTGAATCTTAATGAGCGATCCCAGTAGACTTGCTCGAACCAATCGATTCATTCTCTCTAGCCCTTTGTGGCCTAGTCTAGCATGTCATCTAAATAAATCAAAAATAATAAAAAAATCATTATTGAAAGTCAAATAAGAAACCAAATTTTTATTACTTGAATAATCAATATTCAATTTGAACAACCCATCATAAATAAATCATTTACTATATAAAACTGACTCTAAAGAAATGAAAGCACAATCTCTACTGAAAATAACAAAAAAACCTGGTCTAAGTAACTCTACTATTGATATTACTCTACTATTGATATGTGACTATGACGAATGGCAGTTACATAGAGTACATCATGAAGCATCAGTGAACAGCTCACTCGCGTCTTTAGCAGGTATGTGCCAACTCCTAGTACATCCATGCTGGTACTGTTCCCCATGTATACTTTCTGACTTCCAGTTGGTATCCATCTGTAGTACACAAACGCATCTCTGTCTCTGACTATATGTCAGATCACTCAAGAATCTAGAATCCAATCAGGACTAGAATGAGCAAAGAAGACATCAGTGTAAACCAGACAACATAAGCAATAGGTTGGGTTAGTTTGTACTTGATTTTGCTCAATGTAATCACGAATGAAGTGTTCGAACTTGTCACAGTTATAGCAAATCACTTTGGACATGTCTCTCTTTCTACTATGCTTCCCTTTAGGGCACTTGGTATCTTTGCCTATTTTAGGCACTTTCTCACCTGTATCTCCATGTTGGGGCACTTTACCCTTGCGCTTGCGCATAGACCTAGATATCATGCACTTTGTTGGTTCGGCTTAGAGGACGGTGTTATTAGACCTTGCGGTCTAACATTCTGCCTTGCGTTCCAGATGACGCGCCAAATTAATGAATGTTTTAATGTTCTTATTGTGTGTCATGGTGAGCTTCATGTGCTCCCATGAATCAGGTAAGGATCTCAAAACAACGAGAATCTGCTGCTTATCGTCCAAGTTGTTTTCAACGGCTTTCAGATCACGTATCATAGACGACATCATCCTAAGATGCTCAACCATACTGATGTTGGGAGCCATCTTGTAGGTCTCAAATTTCATTGTCAGTGCACTAAATCTAGTAGCCAAGGTACCAATGAACACAAGTTTCAGTGCGTTCCACATATCTTCTACAGTCTTTATAGGTCTCGAATTCGCCAATAAGTTCATTGTGCATGCTACTCACTATAGTAAAGCACACACACCAATCTTTCTTGCCTAAGCCTAATAGGCCTCCATGTCTCTACAGTGCTAGGTTGTGGTTCCCTCCTCAAGATAGGTTAGGCTATGTGATAAATTCTCTAAGGCCTTAGACTCATCAAGAAAATATTGGATTTTTCTATTCCAAATGTCATAGTTCTTACCATCCAAATTCTCCCATTTGTTCATGTTCGCTAATATACTCTTAGAAGCTATATCATTACAATTAAAATTACATATTTAATTAACATCTCATATACACACACATAATTGATTTTTCATCATTATCTAGGATTAAAAATTAATATTAATCCCTTATTTATCAGATAAAAAATACACCGGATCATAGGCCAAAGTGTATAATCATCACTAATACGATAAAATTAATATCACTTTTAATCTCTAATACGCAAAATCTAACTAGGAAATTAAATAATCTCAACTAGTATTTAATTTACATGTTAATTTCATACCTACATATAATTAATTAATTATTTAAATTATACCACAGTACTCTTGCAATCATATAAAAGGGCACATATTTAATTAAAATAAAAATAATATGTTTTGCTTTTCTGCATCCTTTGGTTAATCGAGGAGGCTTTCGGTTGGTAGACCAACCGAGGCCTCTTTGGCTTTCATTGTACACTATTCTCTGTTATGGGTTCCTCAGTTAATCGAGGGGTCCCTTCGGTTAATAGAGGAGGGCTTTAGTTGGTGTTCGACTAATCAAAGCCTCTTCGGTTACAAAAATAGTAACCCAATTCTCTGTGGGGTCTGTTTGGTTAACTAAGACACTGCTACAGTTAACAGTGCACCCCTTCGACTGATCGAGAATCCACTTCAATCAATCAAAGGCTAGCTCGTTTAGTCTTCGGTTAACCGAAGGACTGCTTCAGTTAACTGAGTAGCCCTGTTTGACTAACCAAAGCCTATAGAATCTAGGTTTTTTGCAAATCCGATTTAAACCTACTCTTATTCTCTTTGATCCATCATTGTTTTGGTATTGGAAAGAAATAATAAACACCGCAAAACAATGATGATCATAGTGTATGGTTGCACAAATGATCCTCTAACGATCATTGATGCAACTATGCATTATTTGTTGTTTTGTTTGCTGTTTTTTCTGTAAAAACAACAATTTGGTTGATTCTTAAAAGAGGCTTCTCGACATATTCAGTCCAACGAAGATGAAGCAATAATGAATTTGATACCAATGAAGGCAAAAATGAATCGGATCGCGTACCTCTCTATACACGATTCTGGATCTGTAGTGGAAGATCTCTATTGAACAGGATATCACCCCACGTCGGTATGTGTGATTACTGCCCACATTCAATCGACCAAGGGTTGTAGTATGGAATCATTGAATCAACCATATCTATAAGAGAAGAAGAGATGAAGAGAGAGAGAGAGAGAGAGAGAGAGAGAGAGAGAGAGAGAGAGAGAGAGAGAGAGAGGCTCTCACATATAATTTGCACGCCCCAGATCTCGTAGCACGGATCCCTAGGTGGGATGGCATGGGTCTCGAGGTGAGACCTTCAGGATCCATTTCTGGACCGCGGATAGCCATATCATAATTAAGACTAGATGATGAAATAAAATATTATTTATTCATCAATAGAGTTGTGGAAGCTTAAATACAATCATCCAAATAAATAAAACTAATCATCCGGCTGCAGAAGAGCCACAACATCAGGTTCCATAACTGAATCCCAAAAACAGTGTTTATTACAACTGACATAATAAATAAAATATAAATCAAAGTTCTAAAATAGGAAATGACTGCATAGGTCCACGATCTCATCACATCAACCTCAACCTGCAACATAAAAGTTACGTGAGCTTGGAATGCCCAATAAGCATGATCCTATCACCCATCTCCATTATTACATATGACTTGAAACAACAAGTAAACAATATAATGACATGATATGAACATGATGCGTGAATGTCAAACAGATGCTCAAACATGAAATACAGTGTAATGTTTATGGAAATGCCTATGCTTATGTGTTTTATTAAGTGTCCCCATTGCAGCTTCTGTAATACATATAATCAGTTCAGAACCGTAGTCACCAGGAACAACCGCTAGCCTCTCTCTTCGTTCCAAGCGCTAACCCATGATACGAAGGCCACTATGTTCTGATTTCATGAGTGTACGATACTCAAGGTCCAGCTGACCTTATGGATCAACTATGATCCATAACTTATTTCATAAGGCCTTTCAACCTACAGGTCTAGACAATCTCTTATTTTCTACCTCCCGGGCACACCTACAGGTCTAGACAACCTCCATAGTATGTATGCACTACTCCTATGGAATGCAAGTGATAAAACCCCTCAGAAGCTATTCACTTGCCCATACACATGAATAATCCATTGAGATCCATCACCCACATTGCTATCATACAACACGCACCTCATATACAGTTAGAGTTCACTATATCTCTTCCAGGTGGAGACCGGTATAAGGAGTGTGTTGAGTTAGCTAACACATGCCGTGGTCAATAAGGTAGGTTTCCCATTTCCCCTGATCTCAACTCACAGTGTCATTAAGCCCGAGCCATATTGACATCCAAACCCTTAAACTCTCCTAAATAATAATCTGAAACTAATAATCGAGGGCAGTCAACGAGCCGAGCTAGCTCAGCTTTGGCTCGGGC
>JAUPMG010020369.1:0-11971 GCA_031762675.1 Pachysandra terminalis | reverse complement strand
CGCCCCCCCCACCCCCCCAGTTTTATGTGAGGTTGTTATGGGGTATTCTTAAGTTAGTAATTTGTCCCGAATTCTTGCATGTTCTGTCAAATTTATGTATTGACATACTTCCTCAGAAAGTAGGAGGATTCCTTAAGAGATTTACATCAAGTTTTTTGTTAATTAAGGAGGAGATACATCATAAGAAGGAAATAAGGGAATCCTATCTCCACGATTTGTACACAAAGAAGCTAGTGATGTCAAAAACGTAACAAGCCATAGTTGTAGAAAATTCACACTAATTAAATAGATTAATGTGAAATCCACTAAAAAGGTGCAAAATTTATGCCTCTAATGCTACCACTGTGGAAGACCATTGGTGCCTGAGTTGTAGGTTATGGATCCTCAGAGAAGATTAACTTTACTCCTTATCTTCAAAATGTTTCTTATTCCTCTACTTGCAAATGGACCAGAAATGGAGAAAGGACACCTGCTCCACAAGTAAAATAAATCTCTTGTTCCTCATCCTTAGCTTCTAGCTACTGAGTTCTCTAATGATATTGCTAGGCATAGATCATGAAACACCAAGTATATCAGAGAAACAGCATATAAAAATTTAACATGACAAGGATATATAGAAGAAAGTGATGGATAGGTTCTTGAGTCTTTTTAACTGAAAACATGTTTTAGGATGATTGACTCCCTTGATGTGAAATGATCCGTAATAAGAATCTTGCCTGATGAAGTAATCTAAATGAACTTCACTTAGGAAGGTAGAGTGGTCTTTCAAATGAAGATGGCAAGGGGAACTCTAGCTCTGATTCCAGAGGTGTGTTTTCATGTCAGTTCTTTTTTGGCCAGTTTCGTCCGGATAGTGCCGGAATTTGAGCATTTGGTTCGTTTGGCATGGTCCCTGGTTAGGGGTAGGAACATCTCGTTCCTTGTCGCTCCCAGGGGGACGAATCAGATGCGGATTGCCTTGCGAGGAGGGGTGGGAGCAGAGTCGATATGTTTTCAGGGGAGCCGCCACTGGATATGCTTCTGGATTAGGTTTTTCGGTCTTGGTGTGTGATGGGGTTTAGCAGATTTATGTTCTGGTGCCCAAGCTGGTTTTATTTGAGCTTCTTTACTTTTTGTTGTTTTACTCTATTGGCTTTAGCATTCTGCTAAAACAGTGGTATCTGTACTTGTTTTTCATATATTATATATAAAAAAAAAATACTAAAGCTGGAAAGATAGACCGAAAGAAATGAAAATACCTTTGCTACTCCTAGTCCACTGTCGCATATCAGCCTGGATTCTTCTGCAAGGGTTGATTGCACTAGTCTTAGCATCATTGCAAAATAAACAACCTCTCAATCATTAAGCTGTCTTCTGAATAAGGTCTTTGAGTTGTTAATGTATGATGTATCCGTTCTTTCAAATAGAAAAATGACCTCTTGACAAGAAAAAAAAATTCCAATATCAAGCCTACATATTTTTTAGTGGCGGTCTTGTTAAACAAACTCCATAATTTCTGAAACTTAATTTGCTTTGCTGTTCCATCCTTATTTCTACTACTGTATTGAAGGTGGATAAATGATAATGAATCTTCATAGACTACCTCGTTTCTTTCCATATCTATAGAGTCGTTTGTTCAAAGGTGCTTTGTTGAAGGGAGTCAAGTGCCTAGGTCTCAAATCCTCTGGGTGTATTGGCCTGCAGACCCCTACCTGCTCCATCAAAATGATACTCAAATTCATAACCTTTCCCATTCGATAGGAAATCTCTTTTTAGCTTCCATAGGCCCTAACCCTCTAGCTTTATATTTCCAGTAGAAATCTCTCTCTCTCTCTCTCTCTCTCTCTCTCTCTCTCTCTCTCTCCCTCCCTTGAAATCCTAAATTGAAAGGCAAAGCATATTTTTCTTGAAAACAGACTGATTCTTAACAGTTTGAGCACTGCTTATCAGTCTGAATTTGATTTATCAACTTGTTATTGGGGGGTGGGGCCAAGTCCCTACTCAATTTTTCAACCACTTAGTTCACTGCAATATTGAGAACTCTGCAAAGTAGAAGTGTCTCTTTGGCTAACTGAGGATGTGTCACCTAGGAGCATCACTGTGTGTTGAGAGGCCCAGTTGATTCCTCTTTTTTGATCAACTTGTTAAGGCCTCTTAAAGAATATTGAAGAAAAAGGGGATCCTTCCCGAAGACCTCTTTTTGACATATCTTTCTTAGTTATCCTTGTTACAGAATAGCTTAATTGGTTTTTAGCCTATTTCTGTAACAGAAAATTAATTGTTCAGTCATATAGTTTCTTGTATTTTTTATCATATTAGTGACAATGCTTTCCTCCTGTTGGTTACAATGATCACTGGTGAAGAGAATGCAAGTAATTCCATTTATTATGTGCACAGATCATAAATAATAACCAAACGAGAGAATTGGAGTAAATGGAGGAATTGTACGCTGTACCCTCTTTCCTAATATTTGTGTCGTGCAGAAAAGACTGAATCGGTTGATCACCTCTTTCTCCATTGTGAGGTGGCGCGTCGGATTTGGACTTATTTTCTTTAGTGAGTGGAGGTGGTTTGGATTATGCCAGAGAGTATTCTATCTTTTTTATTCATTGGAGATTTTCTGGACTTGGGAGGCAGGGTAAGTTGATGTACGCAGCAGTTTTTCAGGCAGTAATAAGGACTGTGTGGGAGGATAAGAACAGAAGAATTTTTGAGGATAAAGTATCCAGTGTGTGGAGTTTGATATAGACATGTATCTTCAGTGTGGCGTCATTGATGATGGTGCTCCCAGAGTTCAAAGGTATTTCTGTGGAGGATTGTCAGGGACCCACATCAGTTTATCATCCACCTGACAAGCCCAACACAGAGCTAGTTGGATTCCACCGAGGGAAGGGTTCATCAAACTAAATTTTGATGTGTCTTCCCAAGGTAATCCTATTCGTTCAGGAGTTGTAGGGGTATTTGGGGACCATTACGGGAAGATCATACACGTCTTCTCGGGTTCTATTGGGGATGGATATTCCACTCGTGCCGAGCTTATGTCCTTGCTAACTGGTTTGGAGGAAGCTAAGTCATAGCGTTTTGGTCATTTGGAGGTGGAGGGGGATTCCCGATCTATTATTTCTTGGATGATGATGCCTACGTACTGTCCTTGGTGTTTTGTTCATTTGGTTCGGCAGGAACAATTTTTGGGGATGGATCTCATATGTTCGTACAAACACATACCTCGAGAAGCAAATGCGGAAGCGGATAGATTGGCTAGAGAGGGGGTGGCAAAGGTGGTGCTAACTGTGCTATACTCGGGGCCTCCTGTTGTGGAGATGAGTGGGGAAGGTTGATTGGTGTAGTTAGCAGGCTACTTTGTTATGTTTAAGCCTTATTATTATGTATTTGGTGTTTGCTTTGGATCATATTTTATGATCTTTGTATATTGACCACTGCTATTTGATAATTAATGAAATGTCGGTTAATTATCAAAATAAATAAATAAAAATTGGAGCTTCAAGATTACCTAATTTTGGTCCTACTCGGTTGCATTGTAAACAGAAGTTTACATAATTTTAGTCCTACAATAATATTTCATAGCTGTGATTCTCTTAGCTGAAAATCTTTTCATTTCTAGTCTTTTCTTTTAGCTTGGTCAGTGGAAGTTTCCCCCTATTTTCTGTCCCCCAAAGCCTTGAAGCTATAACCATGTTGTCAATTAGCATACAGGAATTGACTTTGGTTTGGATTTTTCTGTATGTGTTAGGTTTGTTATTTAGTAGGAGGTCTAGATTACATTTAGCTTAAATTCAAACTTTGAAGCAGATTGATGCTATATCTTAAGTTGCAGAATTCTGAAGTGTTCATTATTGTTAATATTTTACTTAATATGAATTTTTTCTTTATATTTTTTTACTGGAAATATTGCGAAGGTGTAGAATTTCTATATTTTTAAAGGTGTGATATTTCATGTGAAATTAACAATTTTAAAACCTCGGGTCCGAGTTATTCATACATATACATGCGATCCAAGCTCAGCAGGCTGGAGTTTCAAAGTCTGGAGAGTACAATAGTAGTGCTTCCTTTTCATGCCATTCTAGTCAGTTTATTTGAGCTTATTTTAGGCTTAAACTATGAAGAAGGTGCTGCAATCCGTCTTTCATAGCTCTGCATGTGGTGTTCATGCACTGCCATTTGATTGGTGCCAGCTACGGTTGCTCTGCCAGTGAAGACAATCAGTTTGCCCAGTTACTTTCTTTCTCCCTTTTTTTGGGGTCTGTGTTACCTTTCCCTGCTTTTGGAGTTCACAAAAAGAATGCAAAACTGAAGTTTAATTGCTTGTAACAATCATCTCTGTGTGGTTCTTTTAAATCGGTTGTGTATAACAATTTAATGACAAATTTGTATGTCATTTTATCTAACTTGTTTGTGAGAGCAGCTATGGAGTCCCTTATCATATAAAATTTATGTACTTAAGTCTTGAGCTACTTCCAGGATGCAGTGGTGTCCTGTATGAGTTTGTAGAGATATTACCATAGTTTGAACTTGGATAAGAAACCCATGTGCAGGGGTAAAGAGAACAATTTCTTGGAATATGATTTGTTTTTACTAGCAAACTAGCTGCAATTCTCCGCATTTTTCTAGAAAACTTGGTTATGACCCGATCAGTATTGCAATTATATAACTGCCATTGTTTTATTTCTACTTTTTTTCATGAATGCGGTTACCTGGATTGCCCGAGATTTTGGAGATGCTGCCAGATTTGGAACTTTGATGTAAATCCTTTATGTAGGACTACAGATAATAAATTGATCAGAATTATGGGTGGAACTAGTTGCAAGCATTGTATCCATTCTTCTAAAAGCTTTTAGAAGCAGGAGTACAGAGTAAATTGCTTATGGATTGTTGTGTAGCAAACTTTTTGATGGCTTATAACTTGAACTGTGTTGAAATTACATATCTGCCATTATTCCTTTTTGTATTTACCAATGTGGTTATTCTGAATAACTGCGGGATTCTGATGAGTTTATAGTACTCAAGCAGTGCTCACACTTGTAAATAAGGAATGTTTTGCGGGTACCGTAAATTCTCATTATTTGGAATCCTTCATTATGTATTAAAAAGTTGTAGCTTTTCTACTTTTCCTGCCTACGTCGTCTGTTTTCCATCAGAATGGTTTTAGTCTTCAAAACGTCCTTTGCAGTTTCAAAATGTTGAAGGTTTGTCCATGTTAAAGAAAAACTGAGTTGATTTGGTTGAGATCTAGACTCAGTTGAGTGCCAGTTATGATTCCTTTTGGAGAATCAACTTTTATCCAGTTGTTTCTCCTACATCTTCATCCATCCTCTCTATCTTGTGTTCCTAACACTGAAATTGAAATCAAAATTCTCTCTCTTTCTCTCAAATGATTTGAAGGCATATAATCTAACTGAAGAGTGGTCTTTGACAGATTGGAATGGCTAACAAGATTTGTGCTGTTGACCCGAAAAAATGGGATATATGGATCATCTACAATAGTATTGCTGAGCAGCTTCTGAGATGGTAGAAAATGCAGCTGTGGAAGTATGGGATCTTGATGCTCATTAATGGAGAGTGATCTGTTCATGGAACTAAAGAAATTTCAACTTCTTTTGTAGGTGTGACATGATTTGCTTTCCTTTTTTTTTTTTTTTGCAACTCACAGATACCTGATAAAACGCAAGAGGGAGAGAAACCCATTGAGGAATTCCTTGTCTAGAATCGGTCAACAAGTCCACCAGGAGAGTATTGTCGGTCCACTCAGTCAATTTTTGTGGTGACTAGTGAAATGATTGAAGGTGTCTCTTCTATCTTGGTCTTGGAGTATATTGGGAAAAATGCTACTTTTACCTGGCTTTTGGGCTTGTGTTCAGGTTTGTTAGTGAAATGATTGAAGTTGTCTCTGTTCTATCTTGGTCTTGCAGTATACTGGGAAAAATGCTACTTTCACCTGGCTTTTGGGCTTGTGTTCAAGTTTGTTTCCATTTCCAGGATCTTTAAATACCAGTTTTGCAAAAACTGGTATTTAAATCTGGGTTGAAACTATCATCAGGCCTTATTTTCCCTTTAAACTTTGGATGCACTCCAAATTGGATTTGGCTTGGGTTCACCAGCCTTGAGCCTGGACGAGTAACCCTAGTTAGCCTTGTGTGGCGCTGGTCCTTTCAAATTAGCGCTTGGCATGGGTTGTGAATTGGCATTCAGAATCGCTTTCCAATCCTAGAGTCACATGCATCATGTGTTTGTTTACACACATACATATGTATATAACATATATATATATATATATATATATATATATATTTTGATAGTAAATAGTAGGAATTTATTGATCAAACTTGGGTAATTACATCCTGATATTAGAACTCAGGTAAAATAAGCTGTGGTGGATCTTGTTTCTGTCCACACCAAGAAGTCGTCAACGTTCTGAAAGAATTTGGCTAACTTATGAGCCAACTTGTTACCAGATGTTCTCAAGACATGAGAGATACATTGAACCTTGTAAATTATCTGCCCAGCAACTAAGTCTCCGTTTTGACTTGAGGGAAGGTTCATCTATGGTTTGCTTACAGTAGGAAAGGTCATACAAAACAGTTGTTACAATGTTATAGGGGGAAGAAAGATCTGTTACAAATCGAACATAGTATACAAGAGCATCCAGCTGTATTTGCAACAGGTATAGAGATCCTCATTAATCAACAAATTAAGGCTCAGATGCACAATGGAATCCTCCGATCCGGTGGAGAGCCAGCGCAGCGTACTACACCAAGGAAAACATTCTCATGACATGGGATCCAAAGCTTTGAATCAGGGATAAAGTGGTACTCTTCCTGAGCCTGATCGAGCAATGCCCTGAAGAGGGGGCTCTTGAGTAAGGTCACTTTGATGACAAACCTCTTGTAGTCTTCACCTACATAGACTACCAAGTGACCTTTTGGGACGTCTTTGGGGATGGACTCTTCTTCTTCTTCTTCATGTGTGCAGGGCCACAAACCCCACTGACAGAAATGCTCACAAGTTGATGATGAAGAAGGTAAAACCCTAGAACCCATCTTTCTCCATTTCTTTTGGCATGCTCTGAGAAACCTATCTTTCATCATCTTCGTCATCTCTTTTCTCAGGAGAGAGAGAGAGAGAGAGAGAGAGAGTTCGACGGAAATGACAAAAGGGAGAGAGAGGACGGTGTGATACGATTGTGAAAGTAAGGTTTATATAAGTGGAAATAGCTACTACTGTTTGGGAGCAATAAATAGTGGAAATGATAGGTAAGCTAATAAGAGATGATGAGCTATGTCTGAGTGTGTGATATTTGTTTGTAGTGTGCATGATTATATATATAGTCATCACTCTCTCACTTTGATGTTTGTAGCAAAACTATGTGTAGTGTAGTATTTGGAGCTTTGATACGAAAACGTACGAACATGCAAAAGGAGGAGAGGACATTGAAAAGTATTTTATTATTAAGAGAGGACGGAAGGAAGGAAGGAAGGAAGGTAGCTTGATCAAGTAGATCTTTTGAAGTTGTCAAAATTAGACCCCACAGGGTTGAGAACGTGGTTATAAGGATAAAATGAGGGATGGGTTATGACTTCTTGGGCAAAGTGCTCTGTGTGCATGAAAATTCAGTCACTCATTCACGTGTGGAAGAGGATAGTTCCAAAACCCTAAATCTAACTTAACCTCAAGGATATATACGTGTGGAGGAGAGTCCCAAAGGCCACTTAACTATAGACATTGGTAGGGACCAAGAGCGTATATGGAGGATATATAGCATTTGTGAAACTCAAGATTCAGTAACTTGTTTAGACTAGTGGAAGAAGAAGGCTGTTGCTCATTTAATTATATAAACTAATAGAGGTTGAATGAAACTTAAGGACTTTGGCCGTACGCCACTTTGTACTCCTTTGATAATTATCTTTTTAGATGATCTATTAGAGGATCAAATCTTTAGCGAATTGTGAAATGTGTCTGTCATTAAATCACTTTGTATCATCAGCAGCTGGTCACCATTCTTGAAGCATATGTATAATGTATTCCACCTAAATTGATGATATTTAATCATCCCACTTAAAGAGTGTTCTTGAATTTTTAATATTGTTAAGAATTACTATTTAACATTGAGCAGACAAGGGAAGCTAGCTTGTGATGCGACTCGGACTGGATACTAATGCTTGCTTTCTTTTGCCTTTAGTACATCACTTATCTTATATGTACAAGTTGGTGGACTAGAATTTAGAAAATCTCAGCACTTTAGCTTTACATAGATTTTGCTTATATATAGAGATTGTGAATGATAAACAAAATATAAACGCAAAGGTCACGTAAAATTAGACGATTATCCTTTGCTTGATGAGTTAATGGTCAACTATAACTCTATATAAGTAGTATGAGAATTCTGTTCCATTTATCTTTCAAATATGCTTTGTGGGAATTGGAATGTTAGTATGATATCAATTAATATTGGTAGGACATCCCCTCAAAAGAGGAGGAGCGGATCCTCTATTAGCAAGCTAACACGAGATCTTCCTGTTAGCTGAAACAACATTGAGGGTTTTGCCCTCACATGAGTTGTTTTATGAGGTAAAATTATAATTTTGCCTTCGAGGTTGTTTCAGTTAACAGGAGGGATCCTGTTAGCTTTGCTAACAAAGGATCCGCTCCCCTCAAAAGAGGGGATGTTGGTAGAACATCCCTGAAAAGAGAGGGGTGAGGTGGGGTGGGGTGGGGAGGGTCAAGAGTTCAATTCCGTGTCTCCCTTATGAGGGAGAGTGGTCGAGTGTCCACCAGTACAGAGATATATCAAAGAAAAAATAAATAAATATTTTTGACTTATAACCTTTGAGCCCTTATGCTCCATCCTGTCCTTGGGATGTTGATAGGACATCCCCTCAAAAGAGGGGTGGAGAGGGTCAGGGGTTTGATTCCATGTCTCTTTATGGGGGAGTGGTCTAGTGACTACCAGCACGAAGATACCAAAAAAATAAATAAAAATAATAATGTTTTTGGCTTTTAACCTTTGTTTGAATCTTTACTCTCTGTTTGAACCAACACATGCTTTGGAAAAGTGACTCAATGGAAACACTTACTGTAATAAGTTGCTTGTTCTAAGAAGAAATGATTTTTGCCAAATAGATGTATAATTAAATTTCTTATCATGACAAAATAATAAGAGTTGTCTTAGATGTTAGGGATAAATTTGTTATTTTCAAAAGTTCATTAATGTGTTTCGGACTAAAAGTATCATTTTTAAAGTTTTATTAATGTTTAGATATCAACTTGTTGGATAAGTGATAAGCAAAAGTTGAATTCTACTAAAAAAAAAAAAAAGACAAGGAAAAGTTGTAACTTCTCCTCATCCTTATACAGCTCAGGGCCAGGATCCTCAGTGGTGTACACCACAGGCACTGTGATTAGACATCCCCGAGGGGCAAAAAGGAAATTTTTACTCTCCGGGGCTGTCTATAATCACAGGGCCGACCCCTGTGGTGTACACCGGAGAAGATCCGCACCCTACTGCTTATGGGTAGGAATTTGGTGGTTCAATGTTATCAAATACATTTGTAACGAAAAAAAAAAAAAGTGTAAAAATTCTGACTTAAAAAAGTGCTTTCAAAGTGTAAATAAGCACTTAAAATTTAAAAAGTTTATTAAAAAATGTAAATAAACACTTAATTAAACCGCGACAAACACAGCCTAGCAACCATCTAAAAGGGGTCTCCGAGTTTCAGTAACAAGGATTGAACTATAATGGGTTAATGGGACAGTACATCATGAGGGATGGAGATGGGTATTTGATTCTTCTTTTTCCCATTGGCCGGTTCCTTTCTTTGATGATGTCAAACTAAACAGTCAATAGATTTTTAGAAATGGCTTCTTTCTATCATCCCTCTCTCTCTCCCTCTCTCTCTAATAATCTCCTTAATTAGCTAACAGTATTCAAGAGAGAGAGTATCATAAGTGCTAAGAAAGAAAGATAAAGAAGGTAAAGAAGAAATCAAGCACACAAAAACACATATTTGTATGATTCGGTAAATACTGCTTATACCTTGTAATTAAAGCTAAACATAATAAAAATAAAATTATTATTATACTACTAGTCCCCTTTTTTCGGACCTGCAATCCCAGAGATTTTAGCGCCAAACTCGACCGGCGACAGTGGTGGCTGGATCATCAATACTTCCCAATTGTCTTGTTAGCATCAATCTCGACATAACAACAAAAAATAGTGATTATCTAGCATAGATAATAATCATCAGAGTTACTGTAATTTCTAGTGCAGAAGAACTTCTAAGTGGCACCAATCATCACTTACTCTTGTAATTGCACCACCAAACTTGCTTTTGGGAGGATGATGATAAGACTTAAGACCCACTTAATTTCTCTCAACAGGGAAGTGAGATAAAAATACTTTTGTTAATTTATGCTTAAACAAACAAACAAGTAAACATTAGCAAAACTAAAGCATCCAATGTCAATGTCCTAATATTGGGGGACTTGGTTGCTTGCAGCACAGGAAGTTAAGGAAGAAGCCAAGGCCAAACAGGGTTGGGTGGTTGGGGGGAGCGTAGTGCAAGTCGTGACGCACATGAGTCCGGGCCATACAGCAATGGACGAGACAGCTGGTTGGTGACCCATCATCCATTGCTGATTTGATTTGATTGGACTCCTGTGTATGGCACGTGCAAAAGCTGAGATTCCTAGCTGGCGCATTTAACGAACCCTAACCACCTCCGACGCTTGGCTAGCTAGTCTTCTTGTAGGTTTCCGTGTTCCCATAACTTCTTCCCATGCTGCTTCTTCCTCAGCCTCAGGACTCGGGAGACAGATGGCAACGACCCTTCGGGACGGAAAAATCCCAACTGAGGAAAGCGTTCCGCCTCTTGCTCTTACATCATGTGCAGTTTTTCCTCCTCTGTACGGCTGTCAGTTTGTGGGGCCTTATGGGCTGCGGGACCCAAGCTCCATATCTGTGGTTCCTTGGATTGGGTTAGGTTTGGATTCGGGTTCAAATCTAAGTCGAGAGTTAAAGTTTAGGCTAGATTCGAATCTAGGTTAGCTTAGCGTATGGAGTGTGGTATAACTATATCCTAAATAGATAGGCTCAAGCTTACTTGAACTAATGATGTAAATAGGTCGGTCGGCCCATGGCCCCGCATGGATCTTAGGTCGTGCCCAGGTTGGGTCTAGGGTTCAGGTCATTGCCCCGGGACAGTCCGCAGCCCACTAAGGGGCACGACCTGCACGCAGTCGGCATTTCCAACCAATACTTGCTGTTTTTGTCCGATAGTGACTAATTTTGGTCTGATTTTCATTAGACTTGTCTTTGTATCAAATTTGCCCTCTCAATAGCCAAAAAAATGACTAATTTAATGGCAAATGTAGTCTTTTTGACACTAAAACTCCGTTTGTTTCATCAACGTAAAAAGTTTTGACATGAAAAGCATTTTACAATGTAAAATGTTTTTAGGAAAATTATAATTTTTTCAACTGCTTGGTTAGAAGTTAGAAAATAGTGGAAAATCAGTATTGATGATGAGTCAATTTGCAAATTGATTTAATCCAATCATATTTTGACATGTGACAAGGTTAAATGTCTAATTACATTCAAATAATGCATAAATTAGAATTTCGAATATTATTTGAAAGTAAATTTCGAGGAAAACCAATGGAGGATCATCTCAAAATTAACATTATATTTCGAAGTCCTACTTAAGATAGGCCTCGAATCATATTCTCGAAAGAAAACTTTCGAAACATGATAGCATATTCAGGTTATCCACTGCGAGAGGGTCAATTCGTCATCATAATGTCCTATATGGGAAATTATCAGTATAATACTATTTTGAAGTTATACCTCGAAATAGTAATCATTATGTATTTCGAGGAAGCATCTCGAAATAACCAAGTTATTTTATCAAATTCATTGATATTCTGAAACTTTGATATTCTGAAATACCTTTCAGGATAATCATATGATTTTTAATTACTC
>JAUPMG010020358.1:0-15182 GCA_031762675.1 Pachysandra terminalis | reverse complement strand
TATATATATATATATATATATATATATGCAAGTGCTTGTGATGTGAAACATTTAAGTAGTTAAATAACAAATATATACAAAATTGAACAAATAAAAATCATGTCAACTTATTCAAACCACAATATGCAAAAAAAAAAAGAAAAATCCTAAAATAAAATAAATCGACCAAATAAAATTGAACCATGGCTCAAACCCGCATGTCCCCAGCAGAGTCGCCAGCTGTAATCACCCCACGGTCGGGTGGACCCTAGGTTGATCGGGTTGTTTTGGAGCCGCCACCATCCATTGAGTTTGGGTGTGAATGGTCACCCGGATTTTATTGGTTTATTCAAAAATATACCAAATTATGAATTTTAGGGTGGTCTAACCAGTTTTTAGGTAAGGGGGTTTATTTGAGAGATGGGAAGGTGTTAGGCACCCATCTACTCCCGGTTCAAGATTATTTAGCCAATTGAAGAAAATCTACAAAATAAACTAAATAACTAAGAATCTAGAAAAATCGCGGCGGGCCGGGCTGTGCGGGTGGAGCAAAGCGGCAGGGGCGCGGCAAGGGCAAGGGTTTTTTTTTTTTTTCTTTTTCTCCTTTTTTTTTTCCTTTTTTTTGTGTTTGACTTGCTTTCTTATGTAGAAGAGATGGGGGAAAAGAAAAGGAAAGGAAGGGGAAGGAGGGAAAGAAGAAGAGAAGGGAAAGAAAAGGAAAAGAAAAGGAAAAATGGAAACAAGAAGAAGAAGGAAAGAAGAAAGAGAAAGGAAGGAAAGGAGAAAAGAAAGAAAAAGAGAGAGAGGAAAGAAACACGTGGCAAGATTTCTCGCCACGTCACCTCACCTATCATTGCCACGTGGCAAAAATAATTCAAAACTATTAAAATGCCCATCGACCCTCCGAACTCGGATTTTAGTGATTTTACAGTCATTTCGAAGCTCGTGATGAGTCGAAATCGAATCTGAAGTTAAAAAATTGTTTTGACCTTCAAAAATTATCAGTTTTGATCAAACAAAGAGTTGGGGGTAAAAGGTCATTTTGATGATTTTCAGGACTTTCAGGAGAATTTGCGCACATGATAGAAGAGGTTTAGAGATGGTTGGGGATTTGCCATTTTCTCAAGCCGAGTCTTCTGGGAGCTGCAAAACACAGAGAAAGTTGCTCTTGTGCAAATTGGGGTGTCTACAACTATTATTACAATTTTCGCAATCACATAAGGGAACAATCTCTTGCAAATAAAAATATCATGTCTTTTATTAGTTTTGCATAATTATCCTAACTCACTTTCCTTTTCAAAAATTATAGGGCTCTGATGTATTTGCAAGTACATCATCCCTTATAAACATGGATGTACTTGGTCAGTGTTAGGGTTGTACTTATATACTCAAGTTTTCGCATTTAGCACAACATGAGTTTCCTGGTGGTCAGCTTCCTCAGAGCTTCTCAACATTGTACACTCTCTTAAGCGGCACATCTCACATCGTTAAAGTCCATTCTTAAAATTTTCAGGTACGGTGGCCATCCATCCCTTATTAATCTTTCAGAATGAATCCTTCAGGGTACAAGAAAGAACCCTTATAATTTTGTATATTCTATTATTACATCCTTAGTGTTTCTAGTCCCACTCCTCCTGAATTGTCCACTGTGTTGCTCACCCTTGTCAACAAACAGTAACAACACATTGCACAGAACAATCACACTAGACAGCATACAATCCTACAATCTCTCTATGTTCCTCCACCTTGTTCGAGTCTCTATGTGTTGCCTAATGTCTCTAATCTCTAAAAACCATACTCTGATAAAACCTTAGGCTCTAATACCAATCTATCACACCCCTAATCCCGATACACGAATTCCAAGATAGGGTGGTGCGGATCACGAGGTGAGACCTTCGGGCTCCCCAACGGGACCGTGGATTGCTACCACAGCGTAAGTAAACAAAAGCAGTAAATACTTTCATTTATTAATTTGATCAAAGTGCGGAAGTGCTACAACTAAGAAATACAACTAAAATAGTAATAAACCCAAAATCTGATCATTAGCATCTACCGGCTAAGATCTCAACATACTATACAACTTGAACCTACTTCTAGAAACACTACATAGTTACATATTACAATAGCCTAATTCTCTTGAGAATGCAAATCATCATGAAGGAAGGGAGAAAGCATCTAAGTCCACGAGCAACGACGGTCCAGCTAGCACCATCACTCCTCCTCTAGTCCTACAATGCGTTCCGTGAGCTTATGATGCTAAGTAAGAAGCACAGAAAAAGTCACCCATCCTCTTTTGGAAACCTATCACCAGGGGTTAGTACGATGAAATCCAATAATAGGTACAACATAAACCAATAGCAAGTGAGTAGTTTAAATGAAATGGTACGAGATGAGATGATGCTTTCACATGACCTAATATGGATGCAATGAGTGGCACACAAAGTTAATCATATGAATGCTCAATGAGATGTACTAAGGATAATATCGCTTGATAAGTGGACCTCGTATGTCACTTCCCACAACAAAACCGATTTAGGACGTATCCAAGGAACTACCAGAATCCCCTCTCTGTTCTTGGGGCTAACCCATGGCATGGAGGCTACCATACAGTAAGGTTAATTTCTGAGTGTACAATACTCAACGGGTAGTGTATAGGTGCTCGTAAGCAGCACCCTATCCTAGTTTTTGTGGGCCATTTCACCCCACAAGGTATATAGTCAACCCAGTCCGTAGGCATCGTAGTTGTTTCTGTGTAGATTTCCACCTCCCGGTACACTTAGCAATTGACATCAACGTAGTATGTAATGCATTAAAGAGGATATCAAGTGAAGGACAACAATAGAAACTATCCGAGCGCCCATACACCCAGATAATCTGATTGCACACTTTCACCCGCTTCCATCCGTTATTACAGCAAGCACAACATTCAAGTATATGATTACAACAAGTCCACAATGCAACCATACAGGATCAACCTAAGGTGGAGATAGTGGTCGCAATAACCTCAAAATGACAAGATAGACCCTCCTTGATCAACTCTTGCTTTCGAAAAGCAACAACAACAATGGCCAAAGCCCTACACCACCCACCTAGGTCATCCTCTCAAAATCTCCAAAAATCCTCTTTACTATGAAAATTACAAGTCCTTCGGTAGGGTCATCGATGGACCGAGGCCCGCCGAATAGCAAAAATAGCCTAAAACTATTCTCTATCAGTAGAGGTGTCGGTGGACCGAGGCCTGCCGACCCACGCAAATTCTAGGTTTTCTGGGTTTTTTCTTGAGGTCTCGAAAACTAAATCTGGGTTATCAAATCCATTTTAAACCACACAAATCAATTCCTATCTTTCTTGAAACATAAATAAACCTTCAAAAGATCATTCAAAGCCTATATACTAGATTCAAATAATTAAATCAATGAAATAGATAAACATTCATTCGGAAACCAAAACATGGGAGATAAGTTTCGATAATAGAACTATTCTCAATCCAGCAACTTACCTGTGCGATCTTTCCCATTGGGAGTAGTTCCTGGCATCTCTCTCTCTCTCTCTCTCTCTCTCTCTCTCTCTCTCTCTCTCTCTTTATCCTTTGGCAGGTGAAGACGGTCGGAGTAGCCTTCCCAGTCCTAGAACACACCATTCCATTATGATTATTCATCAAGGCACTTTTACCTCACTGTAGAATACACTAGTAGACCAAACCATTCCTTATGGGACTTTCACCACATGGTGGAACGCACTAGTATACCATACCATTCCTTTAGGGACTTTCACCACACGATGGAACACACTAGTATACAACATAAACAGTCAATCCCATTGACTTCTAGTGAATGCTCCCAACACCACTCTCAAACCATACATAATTAAGACATAGTCAATCCCACTGACTACCAGTGGATGCTCCCAGCACCACTCACAAACATATAGGGGATGCTCCCAACATCACCCACAAACATAATCCATACGACACAACCATTCATTCACAGGTAGTGGATACTCCCAACACCACTTAAACATCAGACAAAGCAACATCGAAACCAATAATAAGAGATAACAGTGAATGCTACAAGAACCACCCAAACCACTCAATTTCATATAAAAGAATCTCTAGCCATCCTAACCTTATCTCGTAGTCCAATATCTGAGTCCAAATTCATTAAAGTCAAAAGCTCTTTATATCTCATTCAGGGTTGCCCTATTTTCCTGAATTTCAAACCCCACCATACATTTTTTAACATTCGACCTTAATCATCTCTTTTGCACACCAACCAACCTCAAACACATGTGTAAAACACCCCAAGGGACCTTTCCCCATAATTTGGCCCCATTTGGGGTTTGCTAGATCCTCGGTATCTGCCGAGGTTCCTACCGAGCTTCTCGGTAGATGATCTACCCAGCCTAGGTAGACTATCCCGAGAGTTTGTATTTTTCTGGGTTTTTTGGTAGATGTCTCGACATCTACCGAGTTTCCTACCGAACATCTAATTCAGCTCAGATTTGAGTTTTTCTCCTAGAGCTTCGTGCCCATACTCTCAAATATCATTTTTTATAATTCAAAACATAAAATACCAACTTCTATTCATCATGTAATTGCTCAAAAACTATCAATCTAGACTATATGTGTAGATCTTCAATACACAAATCAATCAATCATAATTGAATGAATTTCAGAAAATCATACATAAATCATAAGAACTTATAATATCATCACAAACACAATAAACTTAATCTAAGCACGTTAATCATATAGACATACGAACATTGTTCTTATTCATTCAATGTTCATTCCATAAGATCATTGATAAAATCATGCCTTATATCATGAAACCATGCATTCAAATCTACAGCTATAGCATTGCTAAGATCCATGATTATATTTATCGTAAAATCAATGGAAATCCCTACCTCTTTCTTCCAGGTTTCTATTCCAAACCTAATAGTAGTCATCCTTGAGTTTTTCCCATCTCTTCCAGGATTGTCTTATCGAAGTCTTCGTTCCCTTGTCCTCTCCTTCACTTCCTTCCTCATCTTCGTCTTCCTCGTGCCCGTCTTATCCCACCTCTTCTTCTTCTTCTTTCTCTTCCTTCTTAGGACTTCTAGACTTCTTCTTCCTACAATATGCTTTTATTTTCCTTTCTTCTCTCTCTCTTCTTTCTTCCTTTCCTTTAGGTATCCTCATTCAATCCTTTCTTTTCTACAGAACCAAAACCATAATTTCTTCCTTCCTCTCTGTTTCAGTTGTGTGAAGCTAGAGAGAAACTTTCTCTCTCTTCACTTCCTAGCTTCTAGGAGTTCTAAATCTCTTGAAATGCTTTTCTCATAATTATCCATTTTTAATATTTGAATTCTCTAATGAGAGAATCGATCATATTAGTTCTGTTTTAAATTTCCTCACTTGACCTTATTATTTGTCTTAATTACATGGTTAGATATGTTCTACTTGGGTTCTGTTTGGGTCTTTTGTCCAATTGGAATTAAGGTCCATGTTAGGTTCGAAATAAAGTTCCAGGCCTAATTAAGGTCCAACCCCATTTTAATCTGATTTGTATTTAATTACATAAATTAACCAATTACTTTTCATATTTACTATTTAGTCCAGTTCAGTCACAAGTTTTACATATAATCCCAGTTTTGTAATTAGTAGATTAATTAGAATTAATTCACTAATTACCTAGCTGGGTCCGGGTTCATTACATTCTCCCCCTTATTAGGACATTTCGCCCACGAAATCACTAGTGTAATATTATTCAAATATTATAAGCATTAATAAATTCGAATATGGAGCTAAAACTAAGGATTTCATTAAATTTTAAACGAAAAGTGCATCGAAGTCCTATTTTTCTTCTTCTTCCTGCCATACGCAGATGGTTACACCAAAAGAAAACAAAAGTAAAATGAAAATGGAACAACTAACTAAGACGTGTAAAAAACATCTATAGAGAGTACCTCCTACGGGATTGAGAGGCTGATGGTGGTGAGACTGAGATTGTACCCATCACCTTGCAGCCGCCAAACACGTTCTGAAAGAACAAAAGGGCCTTCTCCACAGTCGCCTGGAGCCTGGACACTTCTTGTCTGCTCTACCAGACCTCCTCCTCAAGAGCAGTCAATCTGGTCTCCATGGTGATTGTGGGAGGTGCAGAAGATGAAGACGTTCCTGCGTGGTTTGCCCCGACCAGTCTTGGCAGTTTCATCTATCTCATGTTGGTCGCTCCAAACTGCGCATTGGTCTCATCGGCTTGTGGGGCAAGTATCGGCATGCCACAGAACTCGCCCACAACACACATCAGGCATGCAAAAGGCAAGGCCCCTCTCCTCCGCCTGCTCACATATCGATTGATATGTCCAATGATCAATGATGGGAAGCAGAGTCTCGTACCTATGGCCACTTGGTAAAGTGTAGAGGCCATGAAAAGGTTGAGTTTAGTCACGTTCCCCGAGCTAGGGTAAACGTTGATGAAAAACATCTTGTGGAGAATACGATAGGTGGGTGAGATCTTGGAGGCGCTTAGTCAGTTGTCATTGTTCCATGGCACTCTTCTGCCACAAATGACCTTGGTGATCTCAATCTTCTCTTCTTAATTGGGTTCAGGGATGGTTGCATGGGCATTATTCATAGATACATTCAATAATCTAGAAACCAAAGCTAGGTTGAGGTGTTTAGTGATGACGTAGAGATTGAAGGTAATTGTCATGGAATCAAAGTCAGTGGAGGTGATGTAAGAGTACATCTTCATGACAAGAGATGGCTATGCCAATGCACCCTAGTCAAGGATGGATTTCCATCCTATCACTCGTAGTGCTTCCACTATGCCATAGTAAGCCAAGACCGTCTGTATTGCCCGCTTTTGAATGAGCAATTCCTTGCCCTCATATTCGTTAGGTGCAGGCGCTTCCCTTGCTGGAACTTGGGTTCTGGGGTTTGGCCTAACACTGGGTGGAGGTGAATCCCCTCCCACGGGCTCAGATAGGTCGAATGGTGGAGGAGGAAGCGGAGCTTGAGATCTCCTAAATGAAGTGGGCTTAGTGACTCTATCCTTTTGCAAGGGCCTTGGGTGACTTTGGTTCCAACCATTGTTGGAAAAATATGGACTAGACTTGAGAAGGAATGGAAGTCTTACCGGTTTGGAGATCGATTGGAGTGCCTCCAATGGAGTTGGAAGGGGTTCTTTCGGAAGCTTGAAGGGGCCATAGAAGAGAGTAGGAGATTTCTTTGAGAAGGATGGAACCTAGGGTTTCATTTCATCTCTTATTTATGCTTCTCAGTACGCCTTAGTAGCACGCTCGGTAGGTCTTTGCATCTACCGAGACATCTACCGAACTCAAATTCACTTAATTTTTAAATCTAAAAAATTTATAATTATTCTTAACAATTGGTTATAAAAATATCCTTCTATTACCAAGTAAAGTTTTGTTTAAAATTACGTTCAGTTATCGGGTCAGATCCAAGGTCTGGTTGATTTAATAATCTAATTTCTTAAGCATAAGCCTTAGTTTTATAGTTCAATGGTTTTATTTAGTAATATTTCTCTTTATAGATAATTTGTATTAATTATTCACCCTCTTCTAGAGTTCCCTTAGTAATTTTTATTTTGTGAATATCGAGGTTCATTGAACCAGTGTTTTACCCGAAGAGTTCTTAGCCTTACTCTTCCTACGAACTAATGCTTGGTATTCTCTAAAATTTCTCAACCTGCAGTTGGTCATGGTTCTACCCAGCTGTCACATAGTCTAATTCATGTCTACGTTCACATACTATCCTTCCCTACAAATTCTCTGGTTCAGCATGTAATTATACATCAGAGTTGAGGTTAAGTAATGTTCCTACCGTTATGCATGCCAGTGTTTTCGTCCTAGTAGCAAGAGTAGGTTATGTCAAACAATATACTTATCATCCAAATTAATTGAAATTTCTTCGTAATTCATGGAAATAAATCCTAAGTTCTTATGCTACTGTCTCTATATATGCAGCAGTCACTTAAATATTCATCACCGTTTACAATATAATAAACATTCAATATTTACTTCAATGTAAATTCATACTAGTCAGGTAATTCACAAGAAGCACTTAATTCAAATAGTGCACATATAGCACTCCAAATACATTTTATACAATGGTACATAAGCATACAATGCCACTTAATCACATATTATACCATAATAAATTTCACACAATACAAAGATGTGGCTCCAAGGTTTACATATTTGTAGGTTTTCATCCTAGAATTTTTCTATACCCTAAGACTTCCCCAATGCCTAGCCAAATTAAACCTAGAGCTCTTATACCACTCTGTCATGCCTCAAATTAAAAATATAGGCTCTCGAGGATTTCCAAGGGAATAACCTTCGGAACCACCACCTAGACACAGATAGCCATTCACAATATATAACCCATGTCTAGGTTAATCAGAGTCTAAAACCATAATCAACGGAAGTCTTAAATAAATCAAACTTGTAGTTTAACTCATATCTGTTAAGTTAAGACCCACAAAATAAATAGAACCTAATCTATTCATGCCCACTCGGGGTCAAAGCAAAGTTTACTAAAAAACAAAACGTAATCCATCAAAGTAATCAAGTATCTGAACTAAAAGAAAATCTCCACTCTTTGCCAGCAAGTCAAACGAACTGATCACCTGGGACAATATAAGGGTCAGCCGAAGTCTCATAGAGAAAACCAAGTTACAATAATTATCATCATGCATACATAACAACACGGTTAATTCATACAATTTCAATTAACAAGTAATAACACAGTCAAATGTATTAGCGCGCTCATCATCATACTAAATCTCACATATTTAATTGATATATCACATTCAGCATTGTAATCCCATTACACATAATTACACAAGTAGTAATAACATATCACAACAATTGTCCACATGGTCACATCATGATAAATCATAGGGCTCACATGATCCCATCGTGCATTCAAACCCAATCCTCATAGTCCCACTATGAATCAAACATAACCTACATGTTATCATCAAGCCCAATATATAAAACACATAGTTTGACTATGCCAACAATACACCACATGGTCCCACCATGTAACACAAGCAAACACATAGTCCCACTATGAAACCAAACAACCATATAGTCCCACTATGTAAAGAAACAAACAGCCACATGGACCCACCATGCAAAACAAGTAACTATATAGTCCCACTAGAAGCACACAAACATTCACTTCAACCAAAAAAGTGCAATGATCAATGCAATGTAGTATGATGCAATTATGAATTATTAAATGGGATGAAGTGCATATGCAATGCAGGGGTAATCAGGGCTAGCTAAATCACATGCTCATTCAGTCATACGACCATTCAAACCATTCTTTAAGGGACTTGCATCCATGGTAGAATGCACTATTCCATTCTTTAAGGGACTTACACCTACGGTAGAACACACCATTCCTTTATCATTATTATTCAAGGAACTTTCACCTCACGGTAGAATACACTAGTAGACCAACCCATTCCTTAAAGGACTTTCACCACACGCTGGAACACACCAGTTTACCATACCATTCCTTCAGGGGCTTTCACCAAACGGTGGAACACACCAGTACACAACATAAACAGTCAATTCCATTGACTTCCAGTGGATGCTCCCAGCACCACTCTCAAACCATACATAATCAAGACATAGTTAATCTCATTGACTACCGGTGGATGCACCTAGCACCACTCACAAACATACAATGGATACTCCTAGTATCACTCACAAACATAATCCATACAACACAATCATTCATTCAAAGGTAGTGGATCCTCCCATCACCACTCAAACAATAGACAAATCAACATTGCAACCAATCATTAGACATAGCAATGAATGCTATAAGCACCACTCCAACCACTCAATTTCCTATACAAACATCTCTAACTATCCTAACCTTATCTCGTAATCCAATATCTAATTCCAAACTCATTAAAGTAAAAATCTCCTTATATCTAATCCAGGACTGCTCTATTTTCCTAAATTTCAAACCCATCATACACTTTTTAACATTCGACCTTAACCATCTTGTTTGCACAAAAACCAACTGCATAAACATGATTACAACACCTCAAGGGACCTTTCCCCATAATTTAGTTCCATTTGTGGCTCGGTAGATCCTCGGTAGTTGCTAAGGTTCCTACTGAGCTTCTCGGTAGATGATCTACCGAACCTCGGTTGATTATCCCAAGAGCTTGTATTTTTATTGATTTTTCAGTGGCTATCTCGGCATCTACCGAGTTTCCTACCAAACGTCTAATTCGGCCCAGATTTGACTTTTTCTCCTAGGGCTTCGTGCCCATACTCTCAAATATCTCTTTTTTATACTTCTAAACATCAAATACCAACTTCTATTCATCATGTAATTCATCAAAAACTATTAATCAATCTAGACTATATGTGTAGATCTTCAATACACAAATCAATCAATCATACTTGAGTGAATTTCAGAAAATCATACCTAAATCGTAAGAACTTATATTATCATCGCAAACACAATAAACTTAATCTAAGCATGTTAATCATATAGACAAACATTCATAATATTCATTTAATGTTCATACCATAAGATCACTAATCAAATCATGCCTTAAATCATGAAATCATGTATTCAAATCTATAGCTATAGCCTTGCTAAGATCCATTAATATATTTAGCGTAAAAGCAATGGAAATCCCTACCACTTTCTTCCGGGTTTCTATTCCAAAGCTAATACTAGTCATCCTTGAGTTTTTCCCATCTCTTCAAGGCTTGTCTTATCGAAGTCTTCTTTCCTTTGTCCTCTCTTTCACTTCCTTCCTCATCTTCGTCTTCCTCATGCCCGTCGTATCCCACCTCTTCTTCTTCTTTCTCTTCCTTCTTAGGTCTTCTAGCATTCTTCTTCCTATAGTAGGCTTTTCTTTTCGTTACGTGTCTTCCCTCTCTTTTCTTTATTCCTTTCCTCTAGGTCTCCTCATTCTCTCTTTTTTTTGTCTACAGAACCAAAACCAGAATTTCTTCCTTCCTCTCTGTTTTGGACGTGTGAAGCTAGGGAGAAACTTTCTCTCTCTTCACTTCCTAGCTTCTAGGAGTTCTAAATCTCTTGAAACACCGTTTTATTAATTATCCATTTTTAATATTTGAATTCTCTACAGAAAGAATTGATCATAATAGTTCTGTTTTAAATTTCCTCACTTGACCTTATTATTTGTCAAAATATCATGGTTAGATATGTTCTACTTGGGTTCTATTTGGTTCTTAAGTCCAATTTGTATTAAGGTCCATGTTAGGTTTGAATTAAATATCCAGACCTAATTAAGGTCCAAGCCTATTTTAATCTAATTTGTATTTAATTACATAAATTAACCAACTACTTTTCATAATTAATATTTAGTCCAGTTCAGCCACAAGTTTTACATATAATCCCAGTTTTGTAATTAGTAGATTAATTAGAATTAATTCACTAATTACCTAGCTGGGTCCAGGATCATTACATTCTCCCCTCCTTTAGGACATTTCACCCTTGAAATCACTAGTGTAATATTATTCAAATAATATAACCATTAATAAGAATCCATGGAATTCGAATATGGGGCTGAAACTAAGGATTTCATTAAATTTGAAACGGAAAGTGCATCGGAAGCCTATTTGTCATCTTCTTCCTACCACACAGAGATGGCTACACCAAAAGAAAACAAGAACAAAATGGAAATGCAACAACTAACTAAGACATGTAAAAAAAATCTATAGAGAGTGTCTCATACGGGATCGAGAGGCTGATGGTGGTGAGATTGAGACTGCATCCGCCGCCTTGCAGCCGCGAAACACGTTCTGAAAGAACATAAGTGCTTTCTCCGCAGTTGCCCAGTGCCTGAACACTTCCTATCTGCTCTGCCAGACCTTCTCCTCAAGAGTATTCAATCTGGTCTCCACGGTGACTGTGGGAGGTGCAGAAGA
Organism: Pachysandra terminalis; assembly: GCA_031762675.1. Classification (NCBI taxonomy): domain Eukaryota; kingdom Viridiplantae; phylum Streptophyta; class Magnoliopsida; order Buxales; family Buxaceae; genus Pachysandra; species Pachysandra terminalis. The sequence continues at coordinate 3,260 of JAUPMG010020358.1, read as the reverse complement.
TGAAGACGCTCCGGTGTGGTTTGCCTCGACCAATTTCGGCATTTTCATCCTGCTCATGTTGGTCGGTCCAAACTGCACATTGGTCTCATCGTCTTGTGGAGCAAGTATCGGCACACCCCAAAACTTGCTCACAACACACATCAGGCATGCAAAAGGCAGGCCCCTCTCCTCCAGCTCTTCACATATCGAATGATATGTCCAATGATCAATGATGGGAGACAGAGTCTCCTGCCTATGGCCACTTGGTAAAGTGTAGAGGCCATGAAAGGGGTGAGTTCACTCATGTTCCCCGAGTGAGGGAAAACGTTGGTGACAAAAATCTTGTGGAGAATACGATAGGTGGGTGAGAGCTTGAAGGCGCTAAGTCAGTTGTCATCGTTCCATGGCATTCTCCTGCCACAGATGACCTTGTTGATCTCAATCTTCTCTTCTTCATTAGGTTCAGGATGGTTGCATGGGCATTATTCATAGGAACATTCAACAATCTAGAAACCAAAGCTAGGTTGAGGTGTTTGGTGATGCCGTAGAGATTGAAGGTAAGGGGCATGGAATCAAAGTCAGTGGAGGTGATGTGAGAGTACATCTCCACGTCTGCCGATGGCTGTGCCAATCCACCCAAGTCGAGGATGGGTTCCCATCCTATGGCTCGTAGTGCTTCCATTACGCCATAGCTAGCTAATATCATCCGGATTGCAAGTTTTTTAATGAGCAACCCTTGCCCTCCTATTCGTTAGGTGCAAGTGCTTCCATTGCTAGAACTTGGGTTCTAGGGTTTGGCCGAACACTAGGTGGACGTGAATCCTCTCCCTCAGGGTCAGATATGTCGAATGGTGGAGGAGAAAGCGGAGCTTGAGATCTCCTAAATGAAGTGGGCTTAGTGACTCTAGCCTTTTTTCTAGGGCCTTGGGTTAATTTGGTTCTAACCATTGTTTGAAAAATATGGATTGGACTTTAGAAGTAATGGAAATCTTACTGGTTTGGAGATCGATTGGAGTGCTCCCAACAGAGTTGGAAGGGGTTCTTTGGGAAGTTTGAAGATGCCCTAGAAGACAGTAGGAGATTTCTTTGAGAAGGATGGAACCTACGTTTTCATTTCTTCTCTTATTTATGCTTCTCGGTACGTCTCGGTAGCACGCTCGGTATGTCTTTGCATTTACCGAGACTTCTACAGAACTCAAAATCACTTAATTTTTAAATCTAAACTTTTTTTATAATTTTTGTATAATTATTCTTAACAATTTTATATAAATATATCCTTCCATTACCAAGTACATTTTTATCTAAAGTTACGTTAAGTTATCAGGTCAAATCCAAGGTCGTTGATTTAATAATATAATTTCTTAAGCATATGCCTTTGTTTTATAGTTCAATTGTTTTATTTAGTAATTTTTCTCTTTGTGAGATAATTTGTTTTAATTATTCACCTTTTCTAGAGTTCCCTTATTAATTTTTATTTCGTGAATATTGAGGATCATTAAACAAGTGTTTTACCCGAAGAGTTCTTAGCCTTACACTTCCAATGCACTAACCCTTGGTATTCTCTATAATTTCTCAACCTAAAGTTTATCATGGTTCTACCCAGTTGTCACATAGTCTAATTCATGTCTATGTTCACGTACTATCCTTCCCTACAAATTCTCTAGTTCATCATGTAAATATACATCAGGGTCGAGGTTAAGTACTATTCCTACCGTTATGCATGTCAGAGTTTTGGTCCTGGTCATAAGACTTAGTTTTTTCAAACAATATACTTATCATCCAAATTAATTGAAATTTCTTCGTAATTCAAGGAAATAAATTCGAACTTAACTAGTCTCTAAGTTCTCATGCTATTGTCTCTTTATATGCAACTGTCACTTAAATATTCATCATCGTTTACAAATAAGTAACATTAGAGATTTACTCCAACGTAAATTCATACTACTCAGGTAATTAGCAAGAAGCACTTAATTCAAACAGCGCACATATAACACTCCAAATACCTTTCATAAATAGGTACATAAATGTACCACGCTACTTAATCTCATATTATACCAAAATATATTTCACCCAATACAAAGATGTGCCTCCAAGGTTCACATGTTTCTAGGTTTTCATCCTACACAACTAATCTATCCGTTAAGCTATAACCCACAAAATAAATAGAGCCTAATCTATTACAAGTTCACGCCCACTCGGGGTCAAAATCAAGTTTATAAAAAAAAAAGTGTAATCCATCAAAGTAATCAAGTATCTGAACTAAAAGAAAATCTTCACTCCAGGCCAGCAAGTCAAACGAACTTATCACCCGGTACAATATAAAAGTCAGCTGAAGCTTCGTAGAGAAATCCAAGGAAGTTACAATAATTATCTTCAAGCATACATAACAACACGGTTGATCCATAGAATTTCAATCAACAAGTAATACCACAGTCAAATGTATTAGCATGCCCATCGTCATACTAAATCTCACATATCTAATAGTTATATCACATTCAACATTGTAATCCCAGTACACATAAAAATTACACAAGTAGTAATAACATATCACACCAATTGTTCACATGGTCCAACCATGATAAATCATAGGGCACACATAATCCCTTCATGCATTCAAACTCAATCCTCGTAGTCTCATTATGAATCAAACATAACCTACATGATCCCATCAAGCCCAATATATAAACCACATAGTCCCACTATGCCAACAATACACCACATGGTCCCACCATGTAACACAAGCAAACACAGTCCCACTATGCAAACAAACAACCATATAGTCCCACTACGTAAACAAACAAACAACCACATTGTCCCACCATGCAAAACAAGTAACTAAATAGTCTCACTATGTAAACAAACAACCACATGACCCCACCATGCTACGACCAATAACCACATGATCCCACCATGCCAAACAAGTACAACCCAAGCATAAGCACAAACACAAGCACTAACAATCAACATATAGAAACACACAAACATTCACTTCAACCAAACAAGCGCAATGATCAATGCAATATAGTATGATGCAATTATGAATTATGAAATGGGATGAAGTGCATATGTAATGTAGGGGTAACCAGGCCTAGCCCAATCACATGCTCATTCAGTCGTACAACCATTCAACCCATTCTTTAAGGGAATTGTTGTCACGTCCCGAAACCACAATGGACCATTTCGGTCCAATGGAAGCGAGAGACATGACCTTCATTTCCACAACGGGAGAATGGCGGTCAACATAGCATTATTTTCTCCAAATTAATAATGCTTAACATAAA
>JAUPMG010020347.1:0-15183 GCA_031762675.1 Pachysandra terminalis | reverse complement strand
GTCCAACTGCCGGACAAAGAAGTGCCCACCCTTCCAAGAAGAAACGACCGGCCTTGACATCTTCTGGCCGTAAACACCCATCAATGGAATTTTTTCTTTGTATTCCTTGCCTTTTAAGTTTTAGGCCTTTCGACCCATGATCAGATGATTAGAATCTCTTGGTTCATTAAAGTTTTTTTTTTTTTTTGGGTAAGTGTAGGTTGGATTGATGCTTTAGTGGCTTCAAATGAACTTGAACAAGAGCACAAAACTTGTGTCAATGTTCCACATCTCAAATTTTTTTTTTCGATAGAACACATCTTAAACTGAATACATACAAAAAGTGTACAAAAGGTTTTCAGATTTTCAAAGTTCTCATGCTGTTTCTCTTGTTTTGTCAGGTCCCTCCGGCGGAACTAGAGGCTTTGTTGCTTTCCCACCCAGAAATTGCTGATGCTGCTGTTATACCGTAAGTCTTCTTCTCTCATTGATCCTCTAATGTAAAATTGGATTCTTAGACAATTGGGGCATCATGATCAGCTTGCAAGAATTTGTGAACTCGGTCAATGGTGGGAGATTCATTATGTTTGGTTTCTTGTATCCCAGATTTCCAGACAAAGAGGTTGGACAATTTCCCATGGCATATGTGGTAAGGAAAGCTGGAGGCAATTTGTCAGATACCAAAGTGATGGATTTTGTAGCAAGACAAGTGAGTATAGTTCTTGTCAAAGAGTGATTTAACACATTGTTTTATTTGATTGTTCTTTCTTGTGATTTGACATATTGAATTACAAACAGGTGGCTCCATACAAGAGAATCCGGCGAGTAGAATTTGTGGCTGCTATCCCCAAGAATCCGTCCGGCAAGATTCTTAGGAAGGATCTCATAAAGCTTGCAACCTCCAAGCTTTGAGAGTCGTGTAAGATCGATATCCCATTTGGATTCAGGAAAAAAAATGTTGTATGTAGTACTATTGGTATTTGTAGCATCTGATTTCACATCCATGTCTATGCCCATTTGCATATATAGTAATATAACTTTCTTGCTTCCTGCTCTTCTTCATTTGTGTTTTGCGGTGTATTTAAGTCTTGATTGATAGTGCTTGAGCTATCTGTGCTTGAACAGGAGTTATCTGTGCTCGAACCCTGTTCGGATTGTATGCAGAACTTGCTTGTTCTTCTGAGAAGCTGTTCTGTAATAATTTTTGCTATAGAAGCTTAGGCTCAAGGCTATCACACACAAAAAAAATCCATTATTTTGACCTGAGGGATCCAATAATCCACATCAAGGTCAACAATCTAGGCAATTTGCAACAATCTTAAAACCTTTCTAGAAAATTTGGTGAGTCAAAACTGGTAGGCTAAGGAGCAATCTTTAATGTTAGCATTGTTGTTATGTGGAGACTGATGGTACTGAGGCATTCTGGAAGTGCTGAATCTACTGATGATCCAACCATAGACCCCTTGGAGTCGAAGGGTAAAATAGTAATTTCACATGCTTTTTTTTTTTGCTTAGCCTTAAATATAGGATATTTATCATACTTTTCGGGACACGCATCCTCTACAGCGGGACAGCCATCCTTGCAGCACCATTTAGGGGAAGCCACGTGGGGTGTAGCAATAGGGATACCCTGTCCACGTGCCATCCTCTGATTGGCGCTGCAAGGATGGCTGTAACTATCTGGCTGTAGAGGATTTATAGCCTACTTTTCGTGGCTGTTCTTGTAACACTTTTTCTGGAGCTTTTGAGAGTAGTGAAACTGGATGTGAATCTATGGACGTTGTTGCCGAACCACGTAAATCACTATCTTAGTATTTTGTGTGTGCTTGATTTGCGTTCTTTATTTCTGTTTATCTTTCTTTCTTAATACTCATGTCGAAGCAAAAGATTAGAACTAGTGAACTAAATAAACTCGGTTTCCTTTACATGAGCGTGGCCTTTGCAAGCTCTAAAATTCTCGACCACCCTTCACCCGAGAAAAAAAAAACAGTCAACAACATCCCTCTCTTACAAAACCATGGTTCCATTCTCAGCCTGATTGTGGGAATGGAAGCTAGCGAAAAGGGAAGAAATTGAAGGAGCCTTACAAGTGGTAAGGGAGACGAGGGCTTTCTCAACTTCAAGAGGAGGATTCTTCCTAAGCAGAAGAAGAATGTAGTCCATCATCTCTTCCTCACAAGGAACCTGTAAGGGACCGTCGACCATCGAACCGAATTCCTCATCGGCCATTTCCAGGAGAACTCTGAAGATGGGATGATTCAAGTCGTACAAAGGCACAACAAACCTCTTTCCTTCCTTGGCATACACAACAAAATGACCCTTCTTTCTCTTCTTCCATTTACCCATAATTTCACTTAGCTTCTTTGAAGAACTTCCCATCATATGTACCAAGTTCTTGTTTCTCTTGATTGAGGTTTTGAAAATTTTTCTGGGTTTGTTAAGAAGGTTTGGAATGGAAGCCTTGACAGTCATGAACTGATGATAAGGAGTAGGATGGGATTTAAAAGGCAGAGATAGAGTTGAAGATTTGTTTTGTGTGGAGGGAATGGAGTGCCATGTGACTTGGGAAAAGGATCCTTTTTTTGGTAAAAGAACACGAGAAAAAAACAATCTCCGACATGTTCTTTAAATGTGAGAGCCAACGGTCTTCTAGCTTTGTCTTGAATCTGTAGAGCTTGTGGTCAGAAACTTGTAGAATTGGATATGTAAAGATGAGATTACAGAGGTTGATAGATTATAAATGTGGTTAAAGTTACCTTTTCTGTTGAAACAAAAAACTTGCAATGTTTCCTTTTTACGATTGGAGAGATGGGATGGGTTGAAATTCAATACATGTGAGCTCATTGAAGGTGGTTGTGTCTTAGGATTAGCCGCTCATGGCACGGGTTTCGGGCTATGAAAATTTCATCATTTTGATTTCTAGGGTGAATTGTTAGAGATAGTGGGTGGTTCATATTCACTAATCTCTAGATCCAAGGAGAGGAAGGACTTGAGGGTCTTATGGGGAGGAGCGAAGTGGAGCACCATGCAAGTTGTTGTGTCGGATCAGTATCATTGGTTTAGGGGTGGCAATGGGTTGAGTGACCCGCCTGGCCAGATCAGCTCGGCTCTATGTTTCGGCAGACTTGGGCAAGGTTAGTTGCCTGTAGAACCGGGTTGGGCTGAAATTTAAGGCCCGGTCAGTTTTTCAGGCTAGGCTCGAGTTTATATTAAATTAGCCCGACCCCATCCGATATTATTGAGTAATATATAATTTTTACCTAACTTAGTAGTGAGAAGTTTACATTCCATTTATTGAGACTTGAGTTTGAATTTTAGCTGCAACAAAGTAGTAATATTTTTGTCCTATTTGGGCAAACGTGAGAGGGTTCAGGCTTGGCAAACGATACCATGAGCGGGCTTGGGCAAACATTGTTAAGCTCGAAGCTCGAGCCGGGCTTGGCCTAGACCAACAAAATTACTCTTATATGTGGATTATGGCCCTACCCTAGCCTAGCCTAGCCTAGCCCAGCCCGTTGCCACCACTAATAGGATTGGGTCCGTCCCTCGCCGTACGGTAAGGATATATTGGGAATTTGTCCTATATATCGGGTAGGAGTATAAGTTGTAATCCTAATTCGTTTTTCGACATAGTGAAAACTTATTCTCTCCCATGAACGTAGGCTTTGCCGAGCCATATAAATCTGTGTGCATTGTTTTGATCTTCATTTTACTGAGTTTATTATTATTGCTCGATCCCGATCAACATGTATGTTGTGGTAGGTTTGGATATGCTTGAATCTGAATCGGATATGCTTGAATCTGATTAATTCTAATAAATAGATTAAGAGAGGTGGTTCTATGACAGAACAATGAAGACTGAACACTGGATTATTTGTAGAATGTGATATGGATTGCTACTTGAGTGTCTAAGCAAAAGGGTTCAATTAAGTAGCAGAAATTTATTGCATTTATCAGAACAGTTGAACCAGAGGGATTACTTCTAATATGGATTAAGATTCATAATATTGTTTGGTTTTGATGTTCTTAACCCATTGTTCAGATGTGTTGGATTTATTATTTGGGTCGACCCGATTGGCCCACTAGGATAAGGTGACCCCACGTCCCCACTTGGTTGTGACATCCATACCAAATCATGGATCCAGTGTGTTTTGACTCTCTTCTATTATTTATGAGATATAGTCTTAGTTGGAGTTGAGTTGAATCTTCATAGATAGAAGACTCCTCCTTTCCCTTGAGTTCAATACGTTTGATCCAACCCTAGAGAATCTCTCTCTTTCTCTCTCTCTCTTCTTCTTCTTCCATTAGAGATCTGGTTTTTTTATTAGATTCTCATATTTGAAATCTGATAATTTCGAGTGTGAATATCATTGTGTGGTTCTGATAATCACACGTATTGACGTGGGACGACATTCAATTCGATAGAGATCTTCCGCTACATATCCGAATTCGTGTGCAACAAAGTACGTGATCTGATTCGTTTACAACCTTCAAGATAATTCTTGTTTCGATTGCTGCTTAAGCCTAGGGAGTTATCCGAAGGTTAAATTAAATCATCTGACCCGTAAGAAGTAAAGTATTCTCTTCATTGTCTAACAGGTGAACTGGATCCAACATGTTGATGCATAGCTGAACAAAAAAGAACAAATGCATTACCAGAGATGGCCTACACTGATGAGGTGATTGCTCAACAAAAACCAAACATTGGCACCTCTGAAACCATCTCTTTGGTCTACTTGTCTCATGGCTTTGTATCCTATGCAGCCCAACACAGAAAACAAAATTTGGTGGTGCTGCCTATCCTTTGCAAAAAATATATAAATTAAGCCACCACCCACCATTGCTTTCTACACTTGGAAACATGAGATTTACACAATTTCCTTGTATTAGAATACATTCAAGAAGTGTATTCTAATACAAGGAGGTTCATTGAGATAGCAAGGAAGTGGCAGCTGATGCCCTCAGGCGGAGAAGAATCTCGTTCCCCAGACTTGAAGGGTTGTGGGTTCATCCAGCTGCGGTAATGGTCCAGGTGCTAAACAAGGTTAAGCTATTAGAGAACGGCACAACAATGTATATCAAATGGTTTAACAAAGATGATCTGAAGAGGAGTTCGGATTACAATCCAATGAATCCATTGCGTTACCATGTGATGCTGTATTCATGGAGTATGTTGTTGTCTTGTTGGTGTGACGACTAGGTGTATCTAAAGATTTAGAGAAAGCCTTATATTTGTGTCATTGGCGACTGGTCGTTGCTCAAGATTGGCTTCTCAAGAACAATGTCACCAAGAAGGATCTTCTGCGTTCACAGAAAACAAAACTTGGTGGTGCTGTCTATCCTTTGCAAAAAATATATAAATTAAGCCACCACCCTCCATTGCTTTCACCCTTCTCTTAGGGTTTTAAAAAATGCAGGTCACTCTTTTTTAACGACGCTCACCTGTGGACATGTACAGGGGCAGAGCTACATAGGGCGAGGGGACAATTTTCCACTATTTTTAAAAAATATTTCATATTGCCTCCTTGAACTTATTTTTTGCCCCCCCTAAATATTTTCTATTACCCATTTTCAATAACTTTATTTATCTCTTCATCCTTCGTTACATAAAAGAGACACGATTCATGAGACAAACTTCTTTTTATTGAGAGGCACACATGATTCACAAGATAAACTTATTTATCTTGAGAGACACAATTCACGAGACAAGCTTTTTTTTCTTTAACCTATCGATTCTATATGATTTTTTTTTGCTTGGTATCTTTTGGTAAAAACCATAAGAGTCAATGTAAATTGTGCTATGAAGATTATGAAGGATCGAATGCGCAATCGAATGGGCGATCAATAGATGAATGATAGCTTGATTGTATATATATTGATACAGACATATTCAATGGCATCAATAATGATGTAATTGTGCAACAGTTCCAAAACATGAAGACTCGTAGGGGACAATTGTAAAATGTACTATTCTCGATAGAGCTGTCAATGAGTTGAGCTAGCTCGACTCGGGCTCGGGCCCGGCTCGTATGAGCCGTGCTTGAGCTTAATATTAAGGCTCGCGAGCCGAGTCTGAGCCCAAAAACAGGTTCTTTATTTTAACGAGCTGGATCCAAGCTTGGGTGGGCTCGGATCGATTAAAGCTCAGCTCGGTCATATATGAAATAGAAATTTATGTATCATAAGTGTTATATATATATATTAATCATTAAATACAAAATTAATGACTCATGTAAACACGAGTCGAGTTTAAGTCAAATTCTTAGTTATTGGTATTTGATTTAAATTCAAAATTAATGACTTGTATAAACACGAGTCGAGCTTTTATGAGCCGAGTTGAGCTTTTCACAAGCCAAGCCTAAGCTTTAAAAAATTAGCGAGCTTGAACCAGAAATTTTTCCGAGCTTGAACCTGATCCAAATTTTACGAGCTCGAGCCGAGCTGGGCAAAGCTCAGCTCGTTTATAGCCCTAATTTTCGATCTTATTTTATCAATAAAAAACATTTGATGAAATTTATACTTAATATTTTTTTTTTCTAGTTGACTTGAAAAATCACTCACAATAAATCAAATCTTGCCCCCTGAAGTGGATTCCTGGCTCCGCCCTTGGACATGTATCAACCTCGTATGAGGTTCACAGGGACATAGATCACAGAAGATCCGCGTCCCACCAACAAATGCTTGCTCATGGCTTTTGAGAAAGTCTAAGGTTTCGTTTAGCTCGGCTTATATAAGTGCTTATTTTTGCTTATAGCTTATTAAAACACTTTTTAAAACTAGAATACCCATAAGCAGTAGAGGAAGGCTACCCCATAAAGAGAAGCTGTTGAGTACAGCTTCTCTTATCACTTATGTGGGAAGCTATTTCTACACCTTAATAAGACTTTCATAATACCTATTTTACCCCTAAACTTTTATAAGCACTTAAAATAAATGATATTTTTAAACTTTAATAATATTTTCATAATACCTATTTACCCCTAAACTTTCACAAGCACTTAAATAAATGCATTTATCAAAAGCTACTTTTTTTCGAGGGAGCAGTTTATTGTTGTTGTGGATAAGTGTTCTTATCCAAAAGCACAAGCCGGGTAAAAGACCGCTAGCTTAAAACAGCTTATTTCAAATTAATTGACAATCTTTACATAGTTCATAGAGTTTCGATACATTACAAATTTGTTCATGCTTATTTAGAATTGTGATTCAACTTTATGGAATTTTCCTTATTCAATCCAATTAATTGGCTGAATGGGCTTGGGCCTAGGAAGAGATTTTATTTTAAACTTCTTTGTTATAGGCCTGTTATTAAAGTGGCAAATAGAATGGGCTTGGACCTTGTCTTTCGGTTTTAAGCTGGGAATCTGACAAGGAACTCCCTTGACCTAAATTTGAAGTTGGCTGGTAGGTTCGCCCGACCTTTTTTTTCTTCTTTTGGTATGTCCGTGGGGATAGTTACTTGACCACTACTCCCGACACGGAATCGACCCCCCCTCCCCCCACTCCTTCATTTGAGGGAATGTCCTACCAATTATGTCCCAAGGATGGGAGGATCCCTGCGGATAGTCACTTGACCACTCCCCTATACGGAAGGATGGGAGGATCCGTGCGGATGGTCACTTGACCACTCCCTTATACGGAAAACACGGAATTGAACCCCTGACCCTCCTCATCCCACCCCTCATTTGAGGGAATGTCCTACCAATGTCCTAAGGACGGGAGGACAGGTTCGTCCTACCTTAATGGCGAATTGTTGGGAGCGGCTGGGGTGTGTGGTGACAGGATCGAGCCATCTTTGTATACAGGCTTGCCCGTACAGATCGTGGCTTACAAATCGATATAATGCTTGTTTTCTTTCATAAGAGTTGGTTTTGGTCATTGGTTTTGCAAAGGGTTAGAATCCAAAATCAGATGGATTTCACTACAGGGATCAATCACACCAAAAATCAGCTTGATCAAAGAAACCTAATCGCCGTCCTTGTCAAGGTTTCAAGGATCGAATTGATTCGATCAGTATCAGGATTGGTTAGGACCGGTCCAATCCCAAGCTGTATTGTCACGCTTTGGATCAGACCAGTACAACCGATATCGGTACGGACTAACCGGTATGAACAGGTCCAATGAATAGTACAACAGATTTGATTTATTTTTATTTTTTAATTTATAAATTGAACGGTCCAAGCCAGTATCGATTTGGACCGGTCTTGACTGATGTTGCTGATCCAGACCGAGATCGGCTAGGACTGGTCCGGTCCCCGATCCCAAGACTTTAAAGCCTTGGCCCTTCAACGTTGGTAGGACACCCCTCAAAAGAGGGATTGGGGTGGGGAGGATCTGGGGTTCGATTCCACGTCTCTCCTGTCGGGGACTAATTGAACACTGGAATCCACGTCTCCATGTGGGGGACTAATCGAACACTGGAATCCACGTCTCCCCTATGGGTGAGTGGTTGAGCGACCACCAGCGCGCAGAAGACAAAAAATAAAAATAAAAAATAAAAAAAAATAAATCAAAGAAAGAAAGCTAATCATTAATTTTATTCTTTTACATGGTGAAAAGACTTTATGAAAGGCCTAAAAATGAGTTTGCTGATCAAATGGCTAAAATTATCAAGTCATCATCATCTCTTTGCAAATCAAGTTTCCTATTGGTAGAGTCCGATTCTCAAACCCAATGGGGGGAACAAAAACAAACTAATTTCTCTTTCATAAAACGTTTGTTACTAACTTGGGTCTAGACATAGATTAAAAGTACGTGGTCTTGGGTCTTAATTTGTTGCTATGGTGATATTCAACATAGTTTATTGGTGGCCCCAGATATCAAATTTCTACTGGTCTCCGTGTTTCACTCTCAGAGTAGAAACGTTGTATATTGAAGTTCTAAAAGACAAATGAGTTAAATTTGCTAGAAGCCATTGTTATTGATCGGACCCAGTATGTTGGAATTTGGAAGCACGTCTCCCCCAATATGCATGGCTCTATGTAATCCAAACCATCACATGGTTTTGCTACCCATGCGACCATACACAGTGAAAGCAACACCTTCATGAAGTGTTTCCAGAGCTACCAAGTCCTGACTATTATATATACACATAACTATGCTTATCTTCTTCTACTACAAACTAACTCTTTCTCCTTAGCAGTCCAAGTACTGCTTCGCTCAAACTCTTAACAAGAGAATGATCAATGCCAAGAGGCTCGTCGCCATGGCAAGGAAGTGGCAGAAGTTGGAAGCCATGAGGAGGCGGCGAATCACGATGCCGAAATCAGATCATTGCCGTAAAGCAGCAGTAGCTGATAAGGGCCATTTTGTTGTGTACACAGCTGATGACAATACACGTTTTGTTATTCCATTGCCTTATCTCAACAACCTCGTCTTCATAGAGCTGTTCAGGATGTCCGAAGAGGAGTTCGGACTACCATCCAATGGGCCGATTACATTACCATGCGACGCCGTCTTCATGGAGTACGTTGTTTGGATGGTTCAGAGTCGTGTATCCAAGGATATAGAGAAAGCTTTGCTTCTATCCATGGCCAATGGCCGCCGATATTCATCATCATCATTATCATCATCATCATCCTTCCATCTCGAATATTATACGAACCAACAAATACTACTTCATGATCATTGAAGAAGTCATCTTTGTAACCATTGTAAACTCGTTCATGCCAATAACATATATGTGTGTATGCAAGACGGCCACAAAATTTTGGTCAAATACAATTTCGTAATGTTTACAGATATTAACATTAGAAGTGGTTGTCTACCCTCAAATGATAAAACTATCTTCTTCTAATCCAAGTTGGAGATTCTCTTCCTCAAGTTCAAGCAAGGCACTCATCTTATGTCATTTCTTCACTACTTTGGTGCCTACTGGTATTGATGATAATGGAATTTTAAGCACACATGTGGTACCACCTTATTAGTGACACGTGATTACAATTATTTGATTATCTGAGGATCATAATCACTGTTTATATATTGTGAACTCAAAATCACTATTTATTATGCACTCGAAAGTACTGTTTATTGTGCACTTGAAATCATTGTTCACTGGTCTCACTCGAGTTACTATTCATTGGTCACTCAAGTTACTGTTTACTTAGTAGATTATCTCATAAATTAATTAGAAAATTAGTTTTTACACATGTAATGTCTTTTGCACAAAAAAAACACCTGTCAACTAAAGAAGTATATAATGAGCACATGCAAATGAAAAATGTCTTTCGACATTATAGTTGTAACACATGTAAGGTCCATATAAACATGACATCTCACCACTATCTTGAGAAGTATATGATGGGCACATGCAAATGAAAAACACCTTTTGTTATTATAGTTGTAACTGTGTTAAGGTCCATATGTGCATGGCATTATATACATTATGCATCTCACCACCTATCATCTCAAGAGTTATAAAAGCCCTTATCTAATAGACCAAAAAAGAGAAGACTTTTCTCTTTCAAAAAATTGAGAAAACAAAAGGCATGGAGTGACTTGTCTCCAAATGCAGACAATTTGTCTAATCACGTCATCTCTATTTTATTTCGAATGATGCATGTTGAAATTGATGTAGCGTCATTCGTAAGCTTGACTCATCGGTCTAGGCAAATGATTAGAACGTTTCCAACACAGAATACCTTATACCCTCTAAATGAGCAAGTCAAAACAATCAATAAAAGAACAGCTTCAACTATTTATGCTTGATTAAGCAACTCATTTTATCAATTTAAGCATCACCAATACTAAGAGGCTTTGTATTCATGGGACGCAGATCCTCTGTGATGTACACGCCTGTGATGGGCGTGTGTTGAGAGACAAGGCAAAATGATATTTTTACCCCATTTCACATGCTTTACGGGGCAAAACACTATTTTGCCCCTCCATATTGTCTTTCAGCACACGCCCAACACAGGCATGTACATCACAGAGGATCTGCACTCGTATTCATGTGCCCACAACTACTGGTCTAAGTTAAATATTCGATAACCGAGTACACATAACATCCGATGCTGATTTTTGTCAAAGTGATTCGGTGTAACATCCGATGCTGATTTTTGTCAAAGTGATTCGGTGTGTCGGATTCTATAATTCATGTGAGAAGTAGACCAATGGGAGACGTCAGTCTTGTGCGGTATATCAGATTCTAGTAGACCAATGGGGAGACGTCAGTCTTGTGCGGTATATCAGATTCTAGAAATCATGTGAGAAGTAGACCAATGGGGAGACGTCCGTCTTGTGTCGAAGTAATGTGATGGGCTGAAGTCACCTCACCATGTACGTAGAATTGTCTAACAAAAGACATAAAGGACTTGTGAACTACTATACGGGTGTTTGGTACTTTGGCGTTGCTTCTTGGAAGTAGGAACGATTCATTTAAAATTGTTTTTTATGAAGCGTATCATAAAAATTGTTTTTCACTCAAATTTATCAAACACTTATTTATTTATTTAAAACACATTTAAACTCAAAAATTACTTTTAGAACCCAAAGAAACAATGCCAAACACGCCCATAATCTTCATAATGAGTTAACTTATAAGGGTAGTAATAATGGTCAGTGATCCAGTAATTTTACAAGCAAGGAACCGCTATTCTTGTTCCCCATATCCCCTTGTCCATGGGCGGAGCAAACGTAGAGGTGAGAGGGGCAAATGGCCCCTCTCAAATTTTAAAATTGGTAATTACATTTTTAATATATTACAAATTATTCCTACCAATATTTGTTTGTCCTCCTATAGTTTTTTTATTGCCCCTCTCAATAATATTTTTTCACTTTTATATCCTCACTCATTAAAGGTATCAGTTGGTTCGGTCTAAATCGAAAATCGAACAAATCAAACATAAAAAGTCGATTTTGTTTGATTTGGTTATTTTAGAAAACAAAAAACTGAATTAATTTAGTTCAGTTTACTGTTAAGACTTGGACTAAACCAAACCGAAAAACCTAAAGTAGATTATATATGTGTGTGTGAGAGAGAGAGAGAGTGTATAATTTAAAAACTAGCATTAATTGTCTTTTGGATCAAAAATAGCATTAATTTCGGCAACCCAAAAACTAATTTTTTTGTTAAATCTTGCCCCCCCTAAAATAGAATCCCGACTCTGCCCTGCCATTGTCCACAACTATCATCGTCAAGATTCTTTCTTAACCAGAAAAAAAGACAAGTGGTGGTGAGGGCTTCCACCGGTAGAAAAATCTTTATCTTATGAGTGCAGCAAATTAGTGACGGATTTTTATTTTTATTTTTTTATTTTTTTTTTATGTCTGGACAGTGTATTTGGTATGTACCATAGCATCATTCAGCACATTTAATGTTTATGTCATGTATATACATGATAAGTGGGATCCTATTTAACATATCTTGTATTGAATGGTGTCAGATCCATAATAAATAATTCATTCGAGCATAAAATTATTTTCTATTGAATGGTGTCAGATACATAATAAATAATTCGTTCGAGCATAAAATTATCTTCTACTAAGTAGCTGGTAAGGATCATTCCGTTGTGTCGATAGCCAATAAAATATCAAACCGTTTGAGATTTTTCACACTTTTTCATGCAATAGCAATTGAATAGCATCACGTAAGTAGCAATAAAATAGGTGACCGAGCATTTCTAAAACCCTAAGGCGAACATCTCATATCTCATAAGCAGCAAAATATCACAGTTGAATCGAATCACACGTGATGTCTTGTGGCTTTGATATAAAGATGTCGTGTGGTAAATACTGCCGGAAATATAGCAAGATAATCGTACCGGCACGTGCCCGCCCGGCCCATTGTACATATAATTCGACCACACGATTCACAAAAGTCCAAGGTCCTCCTTGGTGCGACAGTAGTGCTTGGCTGCGCTTGGCCAGGCTTGTGCCTTTGGATAAGCATTTATTGGATAAGTAGCTCAATGAGAACACTTATCTACAGTAACAATAAACTGCTTACTTGAAAAAAAATAGCATTTGATAAATACATTTATTTATGTGCTTATAAAAGTTTAGGGATAAAAAGGTATTATAAAAATATTATTATAATTTAAAAATAACATTTATTTAGGTGCTTATGAAAGTTTAGGGGTAAAGGAGATATTTTGAAAATATTATTAAAGTTTAGAAATAACTTCCCTCAATAGGCTTCTTATGGGTAACCTTCCTCTACTGCTTATGGATAAGCACTTATCCATTAGGAGTTACTTAACACACTTTTAATTTTAAAAAGTGCTTTAATAAGCTATAAGCTGAAATAAGCACTTATATAAGGCAGGCCAAATGCAGCCTTTATGTATTCAACCAGTGTTTATCCAGTTTAGGAAAGCAAACCAGCCGAGCTGAGCATTGTAGGAACACTTCACTTGAGATGCAGCTTCCTTCATGTTAGATGAGGAACAAACATGATCTTATGAGAGGTGGGCCATCTATTCGTTTTTGACGAGCCATTCATGAGTTTCTCCCTCAGACAATGTTTCGACTTCGTTTCATGACTTGAAAAGCATAGCTATAACAACACAAAAGAAAAGACAATAAACTAATATGGATGGACAGCCAAAATGGTAAGTAGAACACCAAATCAACCTACTGGTTGGTTGTCAAAGAGACACTACCAATGGTCACCATTAACACACATACTAAGATATGGACAGAAATATTAAAATGCCATGCACCGCAGAAAAAGAAAATCAAATTCTTCCTTTTGTTGGCTTAGCGAAACACGATCCATATTTTAAGGGATTGTGATGTGGCAAAACAAGTATGAGAACACTTGTAGGGACTAAACACATTCAGATGTTCTTCTCACTCCCGCTTGGAGAGTGGATCTACTGATCCGGGAAGCACATCTCAGGTCCCATGGGCAATGATATTTGTGTTCACAATATGGTCGCTATGGAAAGGGATAACAGAATACCACGAGACGGTAACGTCTTTTAGTCCGACTAAATCTAAACTCAAAGGCAACCCCCACCACATGGGCGGATGAAACTTAATGGACGGGTGCTCAAAAAGCAATCCGGGTCCAGCCAGCGCGGGTGGTCTGATTAAAGGGTCGCCACACGGATGGCTGAAACTTAATATAGACGGGTGCTCAAAAGGCAACCGGGTCCAGCTTGAGCAGGTGGCTTAATCAGAGATGAGTTGGGTCGTTAAGACTTAAGGTAGTAGGATTCACAGCAAATCTTGGATTGGCAACCAATACTAGGGCTGAGCTTTGGGCCCTAAGAAAGGGACTTTAAATGACCTGGAATCACGGAACTAGGAGTCTGATTGTTGAAGCTGATGCAACAATTATCCTTGATCTAATCAGGAACGGAGACACAAATCACAACCCAAATGCTGCCATCGTATGCGACTGCATAGAATTGCCGGGTAGGCATTGGAGAACCGAGCTGAAGCATACCCTAAGAGAAGGGAACCAGTGTGCAGACCTCCTTGCAAATGGCAACCTTAATCAAAGCACCTCTACTGTTCTGGTCATGGAAAGACCTACTTTCATTTGTAATAGTTTGTTTGCAGATGCTTCAGGGGTTATAACGCCACGACTTTGTAGTTTGAATAGTTAATTTCATTGAAAGCCTTTCTTCACATAAAAAAGAAAAAAGAAAAAAAAAGAAGCTTAGTTGCTTCAAAAATCATGAATCCTTGCCTAGTATCCAGCAGTATCTTATTGTAGAACCAATAATACACACAGAAACAAGCACTTGCACTATATAAAGTGGCACAAATAATCCAGAGAAGTAAACCCCAAAGAAAACTAACGCATCACTAAATACTTGGAAACGCATGACAGTTTAAAATGCCATACTACTGCTTATAATAAAACTAGCTATCTAAGCCAAATATATCTAAAGATTAAGCCCCGACTAATTTTGAAGATGGGCAACAACCAGATCACTGAAAGAAAGACTCTTGATCTATATAACCTGAAGCCCATTAAGCATAAAATTCGAACATAACTGTCATGAGTAACATTCGCATATTTCCTCAAAAATAACTTCAGCACAGAATTTCCAGCAGCTCTGCTTTGTTTAAGATGACAAATATAATTTTTTTTCCATGTCATTGACCATGTACATTGTAGAGAGATTGTAACTAGCAACCACTTCAGCCTCACTTTGTATTGAATAATGATATCAATCAAATTCTTTAGTTCACACTTTTCAATGAATACACATATGCCACAAAAAAAAAAGAGGGGGGGGGGGGGGGGGGGGG
>JAUPMG010020327.1:0-15184 GCA_031762675.1 Pachysandra terminalis | reverse complement strand
ATTAATCTATTAAGCTGATATATCTACCTTAGATTCATCTTATGTAGAAACTTTAGGTCAAAACAATATTGTTTAATAGTTTTTTTTTAAAAGGTAATTTATTATTTTTCAAAAAATCTCTAAGAACATTGCATATTTCTTTAAAAATAAATAGCTATATCTATGGATTTAAAATCCATAGATCCATTTAATAAGATTCCAAATCATGGTTTATTCATAAAGAGTATGATTTAGAATGAAGAAAAAAAAAACCCTAAGAATGCATACCTCAAAAACCATTGCAAGAAGAGGAAAAGTGCTTTTAAGCTCCAAATAGTTGTTTTCTATCAACTAAAAAGATTTTAAGCAAAATTGGTTGTACTTTAGTGGGGTTTGTTTTTTTGGGTTATGGATAGAAGAAGAGTCGAGCAAAGGAGTGGATGTTGTATCAAGTGTATTGGTCGATATATTGTAACATATAGGGTATTGACCGATACGGTTGATATATACATGTATCGACTGATAATGTGTAAAAATTAACTTATCCTAAAATGCACCTGTGTATTGCGTCGACAGAGTGGATACAAGATACGTATCGACTGTATTGACGGATAAGATAAGATATTTTAAACCATGATGGGGAGAGAATTGAGGAGGTGGGAGGTATCACGGAAGTTATGAAGGAATTTTATGGTAAGTTGTATACTTCGGAGCAAGATCTGGTTTTAAGTCTTAGGAATGTTCTTGGGGTTGCTTTATCATTAGTTCAGGCTGTGGTTGGAGAGATCTTTTGATATTGAGAATGTTAGAAAGGCTATTATGGGAATGGAGTGAGATAAGGCACCAGGGCCAGATGGTTTTACTATGGCTTTTTTTTCAGGATTGTTGGGAGGTGGTCATAGAGGATCTTATGAGGGTGTTTAAGGAATTTTTTCTTAATGGGGTGATTAATAAGATTACCAATGAAATCTTTCTGGTGTTGATTGCCAAGAAGTCAAGGACCAGTGAACTTAAGGATTTTAGACCTAGCAGTCTGCTTACTAGTCTTTATAAGATTATTGCGAAGGTCTTGGTTGAGAGGCTTAAAGGGGTGATTGGGGGGTATAGTCTCTTCGAATCAATCAGTTTTTATTGTTGGGAGGCAAATTCTGGATAGTGTGTTGGTGGCAAATGAGGTCATGGAGGAGAGAGAGAGAGGAGTGGTATTCCAGGTGTCATGTGTATATTGGATTGGGAGAAGGCTTATGATAGGGTGGAATGGGGTTTCATTGATTATGAGTTAGAATGAAGAGGTTTGGCATTAAATGAAGGAAGTGCATTAGTGGTTGTTTGTCGAAGGTTTCATTCTCTTTTCCTTTTAATGGGAGTGTTCATGGTCTTTTAATGGGAGTGTTCATGGTCATTTTGAGTTGTTTAGAGGGATTAGACAAGGCAATTCCTTATCTCCTTTTCTCTTTACTCTAGTGGGGGACGTTTTGAATAGGTTTCTTTCTTTGGCTGAAAACATCGGTCTTATTAGTGGTTTTTTGGCTGGAATGAATAGGATGCCTATTTCTCATCTGCA
The DNA here is from genome assembly GCA_031762675.1 of Pachysandra terminalis. Classification (NCBI taxonomy): domain Eukaryota; kingdom Viridiplantae; phylum Streptophyta; class Magnoliopsida; order Buxales; family Buxaceae; genus Pachysandra; species Pachysandra terminalis. The sequence goes on along the minus strand of JAUPMG010020327.1, from coordinate 13,641 downwards.
ATATGCTGATGATACTATTCTGTTTTTTGCGGCTGTTGAGGAGCAGGCATGTTGGATTAAGGACATTTTAAGATGTTTTGAGATGGTTTCGGGTCTTAAGGTTAATGTGGAGAAGTTTACCATATCTGGATTTCATATGGAGCATGATCGGATTCAACAATTTGCGGATTATTTGGGTTATCAAGTTACTCAGCTACCTATTAGATATCTTGGTCTTCCTTCAGGGGATAGTGCCAGATCCTTTTCCTTTTGGTCTCCTGCTATTGAGAGAGTTGAAAAGAGATTGACCACTTGGAAAAGGAACTATTTATCCTTAGGCGGCAGAGTTACTTGATTAAATCGGTGTTGGCTAATCTTCCCATTTATTACTTGTCTATTTTTCGTGCGTCGGTTATAGTGGTTAAGGTTTTTGAGAAGGCACAAAGGGATTTTCTGTGGAAGGGAGGGGAGCTTAAGAAGGACTACTTGGTTAAATGAAGTTTGGTGTGTAAGAGTGAAGAAGCAGGTGGTTTCAATCTGGGCAACATTCACCGTCAGAATTCTGCTTTGCTTGGTAAATGGTTATGGCGTTTCGGCAATAACATGGAAGCTCTTTGGTACAAGATTATTGCAAGCAAGTTTGGGATAAGTTTGAATGCTCGCGATATTAATCGATCTGCTAGAATTTATATGCATAGCCCTTGGAAAGCCATTATGCACTAGCTCCTTTTTATCCTTTTATTCGGTGTGGGGTGGGTACGGGTTCATTAATCCGGTTTTGTCATGATTTATGGTGGGGAGAGTCTGTTTTTAAAGTTAGATTCCATAGACTATTTTTGGTGGTACAATATAGGGATGTTGTGGTTTCTAATATTCTTTCTTGGTCATTCACAGGTTTTGCTTGGAATATTTCTTTTCAAAATTGCTGAGATGGAGGAGTTGTTGACTCTTATTGATGTTATTAAATTTTGTTTCATTGATGCAGAGTGTCGGGATTATCGGGTTTGGCCTTTAGAATCTAGTGGCGTTTTCTCCACTAAATCCTTTTGTTGCTTCCTTGGTCGGGAGGAGAATTTGACTCCTCATTTTTGTGTTTCAAAACTTTGGAAGGCCAAAGATCCTCCTAGAGTGAGATTATTTGTTTGAACTGCTATGCTTTATCGTATTAGTACCTGTGATACGCTTCAAAGGAGGAGAGGCAATATGGCTATTCCTCCACATATCAGTTTCATGTGCAGGAACCAAGGGGAGACAGTGAATCATCTTTTTCTTCATTGTTCAGTGGCAAGAGGGATTTGGATGCATTTTTTGCAGTTGATGGGGATGGATTGGGTTTTACCGGAGCACATTGTAGAGTTTTTTGACCAATGACGATTCCAGGGTCTTGGGACAAGAGGCAAGGTTTTCTATGTGGCACTCTTCTTTTCGATCCTTTGGGTAATTTGGTGTGAGCGAAATAGGCGTATTTTTTAGGAGGTTCAGCGTTCCTTTTCTTGGCTTTTCGATTCCATTGTGGGTATGGTGGCTAGTTGGATGTCTGTATGGCAGGAATTTAAGGGCATATCTATGGATTCTATTGTCAGAAGTTGGTATGAGCTGATTTTATCTTCGATATGGTCTCCGACGAAGGTAATGATATGGAAGCCGCCGATTAAGGCTTGGATTAAGCTTAATTTTGACGGTTCTTCTTTGGGTAATCCGAGAAGAAATGGGACTGGGGGAGTGTATAGGAATTCGGATGGTGATATTATACATGTCTTTTCTGGTCCGATTGGTATTGCGGACTCTATCACTGTTGAATTGAGAACTTTGATTGTCGGATTAGTTAAATCTAGAAAGCTGAATCTAGAGTTTTTACAGGTTTAAGGTGATTCTTTGCTGATTATTTCGTGGATGACAGGTGATGATAAATACCCTTGGAAGTTTGCTCATCGGATTAGACATGCTCATTACCTTTCCAACAGGTTGTGCATATCCTTTAGTCATGTTTTGAGATCAGCAAATTATTTTGCAAATGCTTGGGCTAGAAGAGGTGTGGAGAGAATGGATTTTGGAGCTAGATTGCCTAGGGTGGAGGAGATTGAGATGATAGATGGATAGGATCTTGTACAATTTTTTCTTTTCTCTATTTTCCTGTCTTTACGTAATTTATTTTGCTGTTTTTCTTTGTTTGTGAATCACACATCATGATTCTTTGTTTTTTCTGACTCTACTTTGTTGATTAATGAAATTGTTGTTGATAAAAGAAAATAGATGTTAAAACCCATGGTTCAAAATATTGTTTTAAGGTTGTGTATTGGTCGGTCCTAAAATGGATACTATCGAGTATCATAACAGATACGCTGTAAAAATCATGGATATGGTAGATACACAAGGAAATTGGTGGATACATAAAATATGGCCCATTGTTATGCAAAGATAAGGTAAAAATATGATAAATTAACATGTTTTTGATATGATACATATTAAAATGTAAATAAACAGCTACGCGTGCTGGTGCATGGAATTAAAAAAGAACTTCAATATGTGAAAAGGAAATTCATAATATATCACATATACTAGTAAAACATAAAGAAAATCATCTATATGTGATATATTGTGTGTGTGTGTGTGTGTGTGTGTGTGTATATTAAATTACAAATTCACAATATTCATACATAAACACACACAATATATATATGTGCATATTGCATATAAGTTAATTTAAATTATATGTAAATAGCTTTTATATGTGCATTCAGTACATTGGTGATGTACTGAATCAAAACTTTTTAAGTCTCAAGGGCTTCTTAAGAGTCTATTGGCTTAAATGTATGCATTCGGTACACTGAAGATGTATTGAAGTGCAACTTTTTTAAGTTTTGAAGGCTTCTTAAGAGCCCATTGGCTTATATGTGCATTTGTTACAATGACGATGTACCAATCACAACTTAAAAGGATTCTTAAGAGCCCATTCTTCATTCAACGAAAAGAAGAAGAAGAAAATAGGTACCCCATCCCTCTCTCTCTCTCTCTCTCTCTCTCTCTCTCCTCCTTTGGTTTGCTGTTTTTTTTTTATTTCTTTTTACATTTATTAGTTCATATGGACCATATCGGTAGATACATGTATTGCATTGATTGGCACGGTTGATAAGATGCATGTATCGATCAATACAGTTTTTTTTTCTTCCAAATATCGTATCCTACATGCATGTCTTGTATCGACTTGATTGATACACGACCTGGTTGATACACGACCGATACGGTCGATATGATACGTTATTTAGTACCATGGTAAAATCTAGCTAATTTCTCCAAATCTAGCTTGCAAATCGGACCTTCCTCATCCAATCTTCTCTTTTCTGCCACCATTCTCATTTGTTACAAGGCACATCAGGAATCTGTCTCCCTTTCACAAATGCACTTTGATTCATTGAGATAATCGAATTTAACACCACGCTTGATCAACAGGATTGGGTTTTAGAAATGATTTTATAAAATCTAATGACCAAGCTAATTGGTTAAAAATCTTTTCTTTGGGTGGCACCATCTTTTTCGGAATTAAGGCTAGAAAACTAAAATTTGTGCTCTAGTTGACCAATCTGTACCCCCAATACTCCCTAAATACTTCCATGATCTCATATTTCACAATCTCTCACAATCATGATAGAACACTATTGTGAAACTATTTGTGCATGGGCTTTTGCGAACTGCCCTTCATCTCTTCTTCAAAACACCTATCTAGCCATCCTCAACTTATGCTAAAGCACTTGAAATCTACAGTATTCACTTTAAATCTCAAATTCATCTCCAAGAAAAAAAGATTCTTGTAAAATACAACAATAACTCTTCTATTCTCACACAATCTTCTATCTCCTTGCCATCTAACAACTTAGATATCCTACTTTTTCTGTCTTCCATTTGCAATCTTATGAAAAATATGTTGCCTTCACCTTCCTTAGTCCATTTAAATTGGGAGTTTTGGCCTTCGATGGGGTCTTCTGGGGGTATCTTGATCATGTGGGATAGGAACTCGTTGTCGGGTGGGGAGGTGGTTAGGGTCAAATATTCAGTGTCTATACTGTTCAGACGCTTCGTGGACAATTTTGAGTGGGCACTGTCAGCGGTATATGGGCCGAATAGGGTCAGAGATTGGTCAATTTCTGGGTGGAAATTCGCAATCCGAGGTCCCATTTTGAGTGGGCACCATACATCATGCATATCTCATGCACATCATACCCAGACATCCAAATCCATCATAGATACATGTTACTCATATTAAAACACTTGCATATAACCTCATCATAATCATAGTACACAACACTCAGTTCATATGGAACAACAAAGCATAGTTGACATACCTCATATATACATAAACTATCATAAAAATGTTAAATTGAGAATCTATCATCATATCCCATCTTATTAGCATGTAAATGAACTTAATGTGAAGTTTCACCCAAAATAGACCCCATTGCACTTTTTCGGTTAAACGAACCCCTAACCGAACTTTGAACGAAGTCTCGGTTGACCTCTTCGGTTAGCCGTTCAGCTTTGGTTGACCAACCAGAAGCCCTCCAAACTTCCCACAGATCTTCGGTTAACCTTTCGGTTAACCAAACCCCCTTTCGGTTGCTTGACTAGCAACATAGAGAAACCCAAAAATCTTTGGTGGGTGGTTCGGTGCACCGAGAGTCTAACCAAACCCTTCCGTGGACTCTTTGGTTAGCTGCCCCCTAACCGAAGGTTGTGCAAAACCCATAATTCATCCTACTTGGAGTGTTCTTACTCCCAAAGCATGCCATACATCAGCTAACCCCCGAAATCACAACCAATATTCATTACATACAGTTTATCATGCAAAAACACACTCATTACAACATTGCAAATTTGATAGAATTCAGATCACAATGATATTAAGTTAAACCAATCGGTAGAATCACTCGATCTATCACATCTACTTCACGACCATATGATCCCTCATTCTTGAAACCCAGAAAACTAAACACATACATATACAAGCATTCTTTGTCATGCTCACATTCTCTAAACTCGGAAAATCAAAATATCACATTCATTCATTTTCATACCTTTCACATCATCATTAACACACAAAAAATATCTTCAAGGGATAATGTTATGAGGGAAACTCAAGGGACCTACCTCTCTTGATGATTCCTCGGAAAAATCACTGCAACTTCACAAGAATCCGCAACCGAAGTCTCTTTCTCTTTCAGCCGTGTAGCCTTCTTCTTCTCTTTGATTTCTTTCTCTTTCTCCTTCTCTTTCCTCGTCTACAACTATCACACAAGCCTTCAAACCCTCTTTCCTTTGGTCGATTCTATCAAAGCAAGCAAGAGATTGTTGTTATGGAAACTTCCCATAACTGCACGTCCCTTGATGATTGGAGGAGAGAATCGTGCATTCTCTCATCCTTCTAAATCTAATTCAAATTTGAAAGTTGAAAGACCAAAATACCCCAAGGTTAGCCACATGGGCCTATTTGACCAACCCTATGTCCAATACCCAATAAGCCTAGCCTAAGGCCCAAACCCAAAAAAACTTACTTACAATAACATAATAACCTAATGGTCCTTATTATCACTTTATCATTACAAATAGATACCAAACTTAGTTAATTAGATATAATGCTATTATAATCTCGTATAAATGATTAATAATTATAAAGAAATCATTTTAAATATAATTAAGGGTCTAGGTCACTTCACCCTGAACGTGCAGGCCTTGCATGGGAACAACAAATCCGTAGGACAATACATGGCACCGAGGCAAACACACACCACACGCATCCGCATGGGAACAACACATCTGTGGAAGAAAAAACACACAAACACATAATCCTGGGATTCGAACACTCGACCTCCCGCTTTGATAACATGTTAAGAGCCACTTACTCTAAAAGCTTAAGCTGTTAAAGAACGGGCCGAATGGCACAACAATGTATATCAAATTGTTCAACAATCTCAAAACGCACTATCTTCATGCAGCTTATTAGCCTCTTGAACCTAACTGTATGAAGGGCTTGCGATGCTTAAATTTCTTTTGCTCTTGCCCATTATCTTATAATTGGATTTCTTCTTCATGACTACCTATCATTATGGTGTACCTCTTTATAGTCTTTCCATAGGCCTTTTCCTCTTCCACTATTACATTTATAAGACGATGCGCCACATGCATAGTGTTAGGGATCGTCCGATCCCCGAGTTGATCCCGATATGGAAATAACTCCAAAACCAATGGATCGTTCCGATCCAAACGTTGTTTTTTTAATTAATATCAGTCGTTCGTCTTGGCCGATCTCAAGCTGAAATCCGAGTTTAAATACTATGGTCACATGTCGATCCCAAGCCGAAATCCGAGTTTAAATACTATGGCCACATGTCCTCATATGGAAAGGTGGGATTGTAAAATTTAATCTTTCTTTCCACCATTATGAAGTAATTCCCCCTGTGGTTTTCACTTACTATTACTATTATCACTCTTTGTCCCTCAGTGTGCTTCACTTGGTTTCCTTTTCTTGCTATCAATTTACCATGTGTCCATAACGCTAACACATCACCATCCCTAACCTCACACCCCTCTCTTGCATTTGCAATGTAATGAACTCCCTTATCACTTTATTCAATGTCATTGCTCCTTTCTCTGTAATGGCTTTAGCCCATTCATTGATTTCATTTGCGAGTACCATCTATCATCTACTCTCCTTCCCCTTCAATATAAAATTCTTTTGGTTTGTCTTTCATTTTGGATATCAAATTACAAAACCTCCTTTTGTTGTTTCCATCGGCCTACAAAATAATTGTTTTTTTGTGTTTTAAAGGTTTCCTAGAAAGTTTTTCAACCCATATCGTCTTTGTAGATCTCCTTGAAGCGTTCGGAAAATCACTTCAAGCCCCCTTCATCTAGTATAATACCACCCTACTCCCAGTACTTGTCTCGGTTATCCTGATCTTCTTTTTGGACTGATCTTCAATGTTGGTCAGGATCAAGCAATAATAATAAACACAATAAAACGAAGATCAAAATAATGCACATAGATATACGTGGTTCGGAAACGCCCACATCCACGAGAGAGAAAAAGATTCCACTACTACAAAATACGAATTAGGGTTACAACTTATACTCCTACCCGATATATAGGGCAAATCCCCAATATACCCTTACCGTATGATTCCAAAACTGGGCACCCTTATGATCCCCATTCACTAACAGACCAAAATATTTCATCGACCACTCTCCCAATTCACAATCCAGGAATTTTGTACATTCCTGAAGGAAAGAATCCTCCACATGAACACCACTCAAACTACTCTTTTCTAGATTTACTTGAAGACCTGATATCATCTCGAAACATATAAAGATGCATTTAGTCCAAAAACATTATACCTAGAAGATTCTATAATGATAATGGTGTCATTAGCAAATTGCAAATAAGACACTTGTACCCTCTCAATCCCTATCTTGAAGCCTTGGATCTTACCCAACTCCTCTACCCTCCTAGATAACCTACTCAAGACATCACTCACTAGTGTGAACAATAAAGGCGATAATGGGTCCCCTTGTCTCAACCCCCTAGATGTTAATAATCTTAGAATCCCACCATTTAAGCAGAACGAGAACTGAACATTTCTACCACCCTCCTATCCAATGACACCCTTTATATAGAAAATCCCTTCCATCTAATGAATGAATACAAGAAATCTCATTCCACCCTATTGTAAACCTTCTCCAAGTCCACTTTAAGCACTAAACCCGGCTCTCCCAATCTGATGTTCTCTTCAATGTACTCATTAGCAATTAGTATGCTACTTGAATGAAAGCACTCTGGTTCTTCAACGCCACTTGCCCAATGACCTCCTTAAGTCTATTACCCAATCCTTTGGCAATGATCTTATAGACACTAATTGTTAAACTTATTGGCTTAAAGTCCTTGGCTCTCATTGCACATTTTATTCATGTAATGGAGAATCATTTAGGGAAAGTGGAGATGTGGGTTAAAGTGAGTTTGAGCAGGAAAATACCAAGATTAATTGCATTATGGGATGGGTTTGTTTGTTTTGAAGTGATGGTGGATTTTCCAGTAGGTACTCCTAAGGGCTGGAATTTTCTTAACGGTGGATGGAAGGCAGGTTGAAGACAACCAGAATAGGGCGATGGCACGTGTTGATGAAGGATTGGGTGGTAATTATAGTAACGTGGTAAACCAAGTTTCCGATCCTAATTTCTAGGGTAATTTTGAAATTTTGAAATGGATATTCCCGCATTTGGTCAATAATGGATTTGGTCGTGGAGTTGTGGGTGTTGGGCCTAAGAGACTTGACCCGATTGCCTTACCTGGGCCTTCGTTTGGGTCGGGTAGACTCTCTTTGAGTCTTGAGCCCAATTCCAGGGTCAGGTCTCGATCAATTGGGGAAATAAGATTTTAAGGTTTAAAGGAAAGAGGAAGGAGGAGTAGCAGATCATTTCATAATGAAACTTCACTCAGTAGAGGGTTGAACAGGGGAAGGTCTACAACAAAGGAAGATCTGGACTCCATGATTAGTAGAGAAGTGGAGAGAGTAGTAGAAAGAAGGCTGAAAGTGCATTGTTTAGGTAATCTCGATATTATGGGGGAAGCGAATGATGTGTCAGTAGGGGAATTGTGAAGGATTGTCAATCGAAATTTGATAGAGGTTTTATTACCTATACGCCAGATGGTGGAAGTGTTCCAAGCTTAATAAGAAGGTCTCCATCATCTTGCTCTATCGGAAAGCAAGTTTTGGAACTGGATTTGAGTGCGTCAAATCTTGCTTCTTTTCTTGGTCGTGATTTTATACCTTTGGACTTGGGCCAAGTCGTGGATTTTTCTAGTGTGGAAATTCTGAAGGGAGGGTTGCTGAAATTTTTGATATGGTTGAGTGAAGTTAAAGCCGTTCAGCAAGCAAGAAAATTATCTTTAATAAGTAAAAGTTCTGGTGTTATTGAGGATGAGGAAGATAGTAGTTTGAATTTTGCAATGGTTGATGGTGTTAATCTGTTTAGTGTTTAGTAATTTCTCCAAGAGTGTGGGGAATGAGGTGTCGTTCTCTTCTTCCCAGAATGGGGACTGTGAAATTAATGCGATAAGGAGGTCATCTTTCATTCAAAATGGGTGTTGTGATGTTACTGGGAATGAGTCTTCTCTTGTCGGTTCTTGTACACAATTATTGCCTGTGGAAGGTGGGTATGATGAGATTAATTTCACTCCAGGTAATTTTCTCGGTGACAATTGGTTGAATTTCCGATTATTGGTGATACTAATTTTGATATGCAGGATGAAAACTCAGGTGTCCAGATTAGTGCTGAATCTTCATTTTCTGATTCCCCAAATGGGATTTATGTTTCTAATGAGGAGATTGCCCAGAATGATGTTGTTCCTTCATGGATAAGGAGTTGGATCATGTTGCCGATGGAGAGGGAATTCTTGGTGTTTGAGAGAGGTGGGGATTGTAGCATCTGATTTTCAAGTTAAAGCAGTTAATAAGAATGGGATGGAGATGTCGATAGTTGATGTTGTTAATGAGTTAATAGCTAGGATTGAGGAGGTGCAGGATGGGAATTGCAAGCAGACCAAGGATGATAGGGATTTGGAAATTTTTCATCATTATCGTAGGAAGAAAAATAGATCCTAGGTTGTCGTAGGGGGGTCTATCATTCATTAATGAAGATTTTGAGTTGGAACATTCGGGGTCTGAGGGGGGGGGGAAGAGAAAAGAAGAGTGGTTAAGGAGTTAGGGAGGAAGATTCGTCCCGATATTTTAGTGATTTAGGAAACGAAAATGGTGTCTTTGTTAAAGAGGATAATTAGGCAATTTGGGGATATTTGGAATAAGGAGTGGGATTTCGTTCCCTCAAATGGTCGGTCAGGGGGTATCTATATTATTTGGGATGTGGATTGTGTTAAACAAATGGATGTTAGGAAGTGCCAGTTTTCTTTATTGATAAAGTTTTGGAGTGTTGGGGATGATTTTGATTGGGTTTTGTCAGGTATTTATGGGCCAAATAGACCTAAGATGAGGGGGCTGCTCTGGGATGAGTTATTGGATGTGAAAGGTTTCTGGACTCTTCCATGTTGCCTTGTTGGTGATTTCAATATTATCAGATTTTCTTAAGAGAAGTTGGGGTAGTAGAATTACTAAAAGTATGAGGAATTTCAATAAGTTTATAAATGATGGAGGGTTGATTGATTATCCTTTGGTGGGTGGGAGATTCACATGTTCTAATTTTCAAGAATCCCTTGTGTGTTGTAGATTGGATAGAGTCTGGTGTCTTCGAGTTGAGAGTAGGTGTGGTATTCCCCCTTTTAGATTTGAGAATATGTGGTTTCTTCATCCTAAATTTGTGGATCAGGTTAAGGTGTGGTGGAAGGATCATCCTTCGGGGGGGGCGGGGTTTGTTATAAATTTATGAAATATCTGAAAGCTGTGAAAGGTAAATCAAATCTTGGAATAAGGAGGTGTTTGGTCGGATACCGGATAGGAAGAAGAGTCTCATGGAGAAAATTGAGGAGTTGGATCGTAAGAAAGAGGGTTTAGGGTTGGGTGGTGATGATGCTTATAGTAGATGTTTGAAGAAGGAGTTTGAGGAGATTCTTAGAAAAGAGGAAGTATGTTGGAGACAAAAGTCTAAATTCCAATGGATTAAAGATGGGGATGGCAATACAAAATTCTTTCATAAGATGGAAAATTTCAGGAATAAAAAGAATTAGATCCATATGTTGATTGGTGTGTCAGTGTTCTAGAGGATCCGAAAGGGTTAGAAAAGAAATTTACTGATTTTTTTTGCAAGTTGAATTCTTCGGTGTTAAACACCACTCACTTTAACAGCTCGAGCTGTTAGAGTAAGTGGTGTTTAACATGGAATCAGAGCGAGAGGTCAAGTGATCAAATCCCGGGGGGGCTATATTTTTTTGTTTATTCTCCCACGGATGTCCTATTCCCATGCGGATGTGTGTTGTGGTGTGTGTTTGCCTTGGTGCCCTTTATTATCCCACGGATGTGTTGTTCTCGTGCGGAGCTCGCACGTGCGGGAGGGTATTGAACTATTTGATATACATTGTTTTGCATTTATCTAATAGCTTGAGCTTTTAGAGTAAGTGGTGTTTAACATTCGGATCAATGTTACAAATTTGATCTGAGTTAGATGCTGAGGCATAAACTTGAGGATGATAGAGTGGGGTGGATCGAAAAAGAATTTGAAATTAAGGAAGGGAAGAAGGCGGTTTGGGAGATGGATAGGAATAACGCTCCGGGCCTGGGTGGATTTTCTATGGCTTTTTTTCAGGATTATTGAGAGATTATAAAGAGGACTTGATGAAGGTTTTTATAAAGGTCTTTCAGAGTGGGATGATTGATAAAGAGACAAATTGCACTTTTTTAGCATTGATTCCTAAGATAAAAGGGGCGGTGAGAACTAAGGATTTTAGACCTTTTGTCTCACGACTAGTGTTTACAAGATCATAGCCTAGGTTCTAGCCAACAGACTTAAAGAGATTATTGGGGATGTGGTGTCTAACAATTAAAATGCATTCATTAGGGAAGATAGATTTTGGACAGTATCCTTATTGCAAACGAGTGTATTAATGAGAAAAAGAATTTGGGGGGGGGGGGAGGGGCAAAGTTCTTATATTTAAAGTTGACTTGGAGAAGGCTTATGATAAGGTGGATTGGAATTTGTTGACACAGACCTTAGGTGGAAAGGTTTCCTCTGATAGATGGTGCAAGTGGATTGGGGGCTGTATTAGAAAGTGCAGTTTTCTCTTTGTATTAATGGGGGTATCGCTGGATTTTTTTCTTCGTCTCGTGGTCTTCGCCAGGGGGACCCACTATCTCCTATGTTATTTACCCTAGTGAGCGATGTTTCAGTCAATTGTTTAGGATTGCAGAGGAAAATGGTAGAATTCATGGGTTTAAGGCTGGTAGAGATGGAATCTCTGTCTCATGTACAGTTTGAAAATGATACGATATTTTTTCTTGAAGCTTCTGAGGAGAATGGGTTATGGACTAATAGTATCATTAAATGTTTTGAAATGGTTTCTGGTCTTAGTGTGAATATGGAAAAGTAGTTTATCTGGTATCAATGTTGGGGTGGATCAGCTTTCAACTTGGTGTAACTTGTTGGGGTGTGAGGATGAGAAATGGCCAATGAAGTATTTGGGTCTACCTTTGGGTGGAAATCATAAGAGTTTGCAGTTTGGTCCCCGATTTTGGAAAAAATGGAGAAAAGATTGGTTGCATGGAAACGAAATTAATTTTCTTTTGGGGATCATATTACTCTTATTCAGCCATCTCTTGGGAGTTTGCCTACCTATTACATGTATTTGTTTCAGGCCCCTATTTCTGTGATTAATAGGATGGAGAAACTTCAGAGAGATTTTCTGTGAGAGGGAGGTGGGCGTAAGAAGGATCATCTGGTTAGATAGAAGGTTGTTTGTAAGGATAAGGAACATGGTGGCATTAATCTAGGCAATCTTCACAAAAGGAATTTGGCTTGTTTAGGGAAATGGCTATGGAGATTCAGTACTGATAAGGATTCTTTGTGGCATTCAATCATTGCTAGTAAGCTTGGTGTTCATGATAATGGGTGGGATGCTAACCCTTTGGCTTGTGTTGTATCAAATAGTGTCTGGAAGAGTATTATTGCAATATTCCCTTTTTTCCAGCAATATTCGATTTTCTGTGGGGACAGGGTCATTTATCCGGTTTTGGACTGATTGGTGGTGGGGGTGTCTTTGGTTGTTTGTTTTCCTAGAATGTTTAGGCTTGTTTGTTGTACTTTGTCGGTCTTTGCCGGTCTTTGCCGGATCTTTCTTGTAATCTTCCCTTACAGCGGGTTCTCAGATCAGCAGATATTGATGAATTGGTTAGTTTGTTTGAGCGTTTGAAAAATGTGATTATTGTTGAGTCTTCTCTTGATCGTGTTTGGTGTCCTGACCCAAGAGGCAATTTTTCTTGTAAGTCTTTCCTTGGTGTTCTTGAGGTGGGGTAGTCTGGTTTCGGATATTTCGTTCTCTCCTCATCGGCTGTGGGATTCTAAGGTCCCTCCTAAACTAAAAGCATTTGTTTGGACTGTCTTCTTGACTCGTATTAATACTGCAGATAACATTCATAGAAGAAGAAGATTCGTGGCCTTATCACCTCAGGTTTGTGTGATGTGCTTACGGAATGAAGAATCATTGGACCATCTTTTCTTTTCATGTAGCTTTTCTATGGAGGTTTGAAATTTTTTTGTGAATTCTATTGATGTGGCTTGGGCCCCTCCTAGGCATGCGTGTGATCCATTTGAACAATGGTGGTTCCTGGTGTTGGGTAAGAAAGGACGAACTATGTACTGGCTTCTTTTTTTTGTATTCTATGGGTGATATGGGGGGAACTTAATAGGTGAATTTTTGGAGATTCTTGGAGGTGCTCTGACTGTCTTATTGATTTAGTGTTGGGATCTACAATAGCTTGACTTGGAATTCTACCAGAGTTGAAAGACTATTCTGCTTCTAATTTTTTTAGGCAGTGGGGGTACACTTACTAGGATGTAATTTATGTTTTTTGTGGGATTTTTTTTATTACTTGTATTGGTTGTCTTAAGGTTGCTGTTTTTTTTCCAGGGTTGGTCCCTCACCTTAGGGAACCATCGGGGGGGGGGGGGGGG
>JAUPMG010020307.1:0-15185 GCA_031762675.1 Pachysandra terminalis | reverse complement strand
GAGTTTAATATGAGAAAATACCAGATAAGTCATGCAATTAAGGGTATAATATGTGGTATTTCATGACTTATCAAGACTCCTTAGGGAATTATATGTTACCTGATTAGAGCAAGATGTGAGACCTTAATCAAGGCGCTTGAGAGTTGTGACTTGGATTAAGGTGCTCAAGTTAGGTGATTAGATTGCGACTAGACTAAGATCCGTACGGTGTTGGAGGTTGACATACCCTTGGTTGGGCTTAGGGCTCCACCGTAGCATGTGTTGTGTACCACATGTGCTATCAGCGACGTTTTCTTTTGAGAGAAAGTGAATGGATCCCTATTTTCATGCTGTGTGAGATCAGGATGATCCTAGAGTGGATCAACTTGTACCCTTACTACCTTTGATCATGTCATGAGGTTAGATCTGATGATCGCTACTCTAGCTTACTTTCCTATGGTAATGCGCATACGGTCTAACAGGGGTTTGTTTGAGAAAGCAGTTTGGTCAAAGCTAAATAGCATGAGGCTTAGGGAAGACTATATGAAATCACATTTATAGAGAGACGATTCATAGAGATATGTGCTAATGTCTTAAAATTATCATTTAATGTTTCACATCTTTTACTTATATGTATCTGATATATATGTAGCCTATATGAATTATTTTAAATGAGAACATTAACATGAATCTTGTGGTTAAGTATAGAGATCTGAATTTATGCTCATGAGGGGTTAGAAATACTCAATTTGATGTGGTCAAATGAGTCTAGGGCATAGGCGAGACTTTTTAGAGTGTATCTCCATTTCAGTTTTATGGAACTTGATATGGTATCGCTTGCCTGTTACTTTGTGCTCTTCGGTCGCACGCTCAACGACCAGTATGATTAGCATCAATGATAGAAGATAAGATGTACAAGAGATATGCATACTTCGTGCCCACTATGGACGAGTGGGAGATGTTGGATTTTAGAAATGAGTCGACCAGGTTTGCCTGACCCTGGGTCCCCACTTAATGGGACATCCATACTTGATTAGAAGTGTAGATGTGGATAAATTTCTTCTAATGAGATTAGGAGATAGAGTCCTAGGTGGAGTTGAGTTGACTCTTCTATAAGTAGAAGACTCCTCCTCCCTATCCATAAGTTACTATTCACGTTTTTGGGATTCGAGCCCAAGAGAACTCTCTCTTCTCTTCATCTCTTCTTCCTATAGAGATTTGGATTTGTTATTGGGGTTTCATACAAGGCCCTAGGTTTATTGAGTGTGGATTCAGTGTGTGTGGTTCTAGTAATCACATATTCCGACATGGGACGTTATCCGATTCGATAGAGATCTTCCGCTGCAGATTCGGGTTCATGTGCATCGAGGTACATGATCTGGATCATTTCCACCCTTCAAATTTTCTTCTTCCTTGGAAGCCTAATCTCTTGCAAAGGCTAGGGGTCAAGTTCCCTTGTAATTGGTATGATAATTTATTGTAATTCTTCTTGAGTTTTTAATGCAATTATGTTTGATTGTTAATCTATTTTGATTCCTTGTGATGTATGGGTTATTCCATACTTTTTATGAGTTCAATCATGTTTTTCTCATTATTAAGAGTAATTTCTCATGATTTCTAATAGGGATCGAGAATTAAATTCAATGGTTTTTTTTAAAAGTTATTCTAGCCATATCTTTAACCAAGGTTACGATGTGTCTTCATAGCAATCAAATATGTAATATTTTATTACAGTTATAATGAATTTCACACTGGTTCAAGGAACTGCCTCGATGCATGAGCATTCCCACTATTGAATTTAACCCTTAATTATTCATTTTAATACCAGTAAATTTTTCACCATTATATTTGTTTAATCCTTTTTGCCTTGAAATCCATGCTCTCTATGGTTCGACCTCAGACTTACCGAGAATTATATTTCTTCAAACTCCTACACTTGGGAGTGAGCAACCAATTTGTACTAATTACCCAACATTATATTATTGAACATGTTGTCAAAAATGAGCGTGACATATGAATGAATTGTCTCGCAGATTAAATTTTGTCTATTTCTCCTAAGGTTCAGGTAATATATTTTTTTCATTCTTTTTTCAAGTATTTGAACAATTGTAATTCTTTTCTTCAAAGGCATACACATGGCTTAATCTCATTCAATATTCAAAGTTTATTGTAGGAGATCGATACTCAACTGAAAGGTTCTAAGGACAAAGGCCAAATGGTTGAAGTTTGCAACGAGGATCGTGGAACAACATTTTTACCGCAAGTTGAAAAAGATGTTGACCCTGAACCAAGCATTGCAAGCCATATAAATCTGACATATGATGAGCATGACATAAGAATGAAGTGTCTCGCGGAAGAAATTTCGTCTATTTCTACTAAGATTCAGGTAATATATTTGTTTCATTCTTTTTCCAAGTATTTGAACAATTGTAACTTTTCTCTTAAAAGGTATACACATGGCTTAATCTCATTCAATATTCAAAATTTATTATAGGAGATCGATACTCAACTGAAAGTTTCTAAGGATAAAGGCCAAATGGTTTCAGTTTGTAAGGAGGATTGTGGAACAACATTTTTACAGCAAGCTGAAAAGGATGTTAAACCTGAACCAAGCAATGCAAGCCATATAAGTTCGGCATATGATGATCAAGAGATTTTAGATCTTGATAGGAGATCATTATTGAGTGGGAGCGCCCACGAACTATCTTTTTGCCCAACCACCTCGAGAGACGAAGGAGATTCTCAACCTAAAACTCTAGACGAAGATAAAGCACAAAGAGCAAGGCTAAAGAGTAGATGGTTGAAATCTACTTACATTACATACTCAAATATAAAACTGAATGTGAAGAAATCAAAACAAAGTGAAGTCGTAAAGGTACTATGGTTTTAATTTTTAGAGCAGCAATGTTGTTATAATGTTTGTATTTTTTTTCTTCTGTGCATTACTAACTGATTTACACTTTCATATAGTTAGTGTTAAAGATGTAATAGAACAATATGGTACTCAGTATGCATTCCACAATGCAAGAAAACTAGCGTATGTTATTTTATCTTAACTTTACACCTGGAATTTTTTAAATATGGTGTAGTATTAATATCCATCGCATGATGTCATATACGCAGTGAAGTGTTAGTGACCATTGAATCATGCATTGTAACTCGTGGAGAAATGAAGACATTAGGTAGAAGACAATGGGTAATTGACAACGTAAATACCTCTCTCAACATCGTTATCTATTTTGTAGTCATAGTATCAAAAATATTTCATTAAATTAAATCCAATTTTTGTCTCGTTACGTGTAGGTTGTCGAGGCCCTTAGAGTGAAACTTATATTGGACCAAGTGTTCAAGAATGGACTTGTCAGAAAGCACTACTTATCCCTCGTATTTTCGGTGAGTGACTAGTGTACATTAAGTTATCTTACATATTGAATGATTTACGTTATTTCAACTAAAGTTTACCTCTGAAATAGCATATGGTTCAAAATAATATGCTCAAGTCAATTGATGAGAATAAAGGGTTTTGGAGTTAGAATGAATTGAAATATATATAACATCATGCAATTTGGTAATATATTCTTCCACGTTCATCAATTCCTGTTGTTTTGGAACTGCATATATTTGATATTCTCTTTGTCCTATAGATATTCATTCCAGTATGCCAACTTCAACACTGGTATACTTGTATTTTCAATATGGATCGCAAAAAGGTTGAAATCTTGGACTCCATGCTATCCAGGCATAAGCATGAAGTGAAGGTGAATGGTTCAAGTGCCCAGGATGTCCTTGTCGATATATTGGTTGGTATCACTTTCACGGTTTATTTGTTGATGCGTTCTTAATTGATAACCTAATATAATTGTTAAATTTCGGTCATGTAGAAACTCTATATCAATCATATATTCTTTGAGCTGTGCCCTTCTTGTGATGTGAATGGTTGGGAAGTTGTCCATTGGAATGTCCCATAACAAACTAACGGGTAATTCTAGTTGAAAGCTCACCTTTAAACCCTTCGTACTCTAGAATTTTGGAATTAAGTCTATAATAATAGGAGTGTTGGATCTAATAATTTTGACTGTTATAGATATGATTGTGGCGCATATACATGCCTATTTATGAAATACTGGGATGGTAGCTTGGATTCCGTCAACTTCCAAGATGTAAGGGGATATCTATTCTCATTATGTATGCCATGCTATTTACTTTAAGAGTCAATGTGGCTAATAAACTTGTGTTTTGCATTTGCAGCATGAAATTGACAATCTACGAACAACTATTGCCAAGGAGTTGTTGTTGTGCGAGCATAATATTGTGGAGTACTCTTGATCGCGGGCAAGCTAAATATATTCTGTTTCAGGTAATACCAATTTCCCAGATGTATCATTGGCACACACATACACACCAAAATATATAGACTTTGTTGTGATTATCAAGTACTCTTGATAATTATGTTCAGCAAATTTTGAATTCTGAAAATGAGTGCTCTTGGAATGTTAGCTTTCTTGTGATGCAAATTAGGGAGAGGATGGGGAGATGTGTGATTTTTACAGTGGAACATGTGTTCAGATAGGTTCCTTTCTTGGCCAACTGATCAGCTTCGGAATTAGCCTCTTGTAATCCGGGAGATTGAGGTATTCACCTAGTGTGAAGGTCACCAATCTCCCTCAACCAATAGGATAAATTTCAGGGGTTATTTGTTTTTCGTTTGATTGCTAGAATTAGTCAGTATCTGGTTATTGTCCCATATGAAAGGTTATTGGTACTTCTAAATCTTCCTTCATTGAAAATAGGATTTATTTTCCAAATTAGAAACCTATATTTTGACACGATAAATATGTTTTACATGGAGGTTGACCAAGTCTTCATACATGATGGCTAATCTTTGATCTTTGTGTCAAACAGAACTCCATGTTCTTCTTTCCATGGAACAGATTTAAAAGCTGAGTTTTTGGTCTTTTTTATTTAGTTTCAACAGATGCATGCAGTCAAGAAAATTTGAAGCCCTTGTCAGCTATGGCCCCTATAATACAAAAATTAACCACAAAAGTAATTGATAATCTTCTTTTTCAGTTTCATCTGAATATAGTCTCTTTCTATTGATATGCAATTGTAAATATAGAATGCTATGTAGACATCTATGTGAATAGGTGCAATACAACATGACCATAAGGATGCATTATGTTAACTAGTCAATCTAAAATATATGTATCGTTGTTCTCGTTCAGATTCTTGTTTCAGTTGAATGACTGGTTCATGTTCGTGCATTGCTGCTTTTTGACTTTTTAATTTCTTAATAGCTTAGAGGTTATTAAAGGCGTGATACTTATTTTTAACATTGCAACTTATTATTTGTTCCATATGCGTGTTTTCTATCTGCTAATGCATGAAACATTGATGATTATATTTTTTATTCATGTTTTGGCACTTCTTGAATATTCACTACAAGGTAGTTTTATAGGTGAGGTCACATATGCCATCGTCTTTAATCCCTCTTCTGCCTTCGTTTTGTCGTGATGTAATTGAGATTCTGGGTTCTATGAGTTTTGGTGCTATGATGATTTTGGAAGATGGGTACTTGCTGAGGCTGAGGACTGGTGATATGACAATTATAATTAACCACTCGCAAATGATTGAATCCCTGTAGGATAGGGCTATATGGAGGGTGTCGAACCTCAAGGACTATGTGGGTTTGATTATTAAATTAGTTAAAATTAATACTAAATTGATTGGATGACAAGATGAATTGTTTTTGGATTTTTAAAATTAAAAAACTCAAATTAAAACAAATATATAAATGGATTTGAACTTGAATGGATAAAGGCTAGGGTATTGATTTCACCATTAACCACATGATAATGGTTCATCACATAAACTAAGGGCATTCAAACATGTATGATATGACTTGACTGGCTACAAGCACACAACAAAGTCGCCAAGAAAATATCATCATAAGGAACAAGTGTAATCCATCTTCGGTTAGCACGGGTCGTCCGTTTATCCACTAAATTGCGATGCGACCCATCTTTCCTAGGCATGGATTATCAAGCTCTTTTATGAGAAAACATTTCCCTAGGAATCAAGCATAATCCATCTTTGGTTAGCACGGATCGTCCGCCTATCCACTGAATTGTGGCACCACCCGTCTTCCCTTGGCATGGACTATCAAACTTCCTATTCGAATGTCGATAATTACCAGTGCATACTCAACATTCTTATAATCACAGAAAATAAAAACATGTGAATTCAACTGAGATAAAACAATTTGTAAGACAAGATAAAAGTTTATCAAAATTGAGTAAAACCCTTCAAAACGATTGTTCATACAATCCTCTGGAATATGCACTCATCATAAATAGAGAAAACCCTAAATTCATGTGAATGAAACAATAATCAATAGCTTAAGGTTACATCAATACCCTAGGAAGGGTTTAGTTGTTCATATGAAGGGTGGAAATCACCTTGATGTGAGAGAAATCCATATTCATTGAGCTTCCTTGCATCTGCCCTTCTTCTCTAATCTTTCTTCTCCTCTAGCCAAGCCTTTTCTCGCCCAAAACCAAAACTAACGCACACCAAACTGCCGAATTCTCTTTCAAGCCTAATTCTCTTCTCTTTTATATCTTCTATGCCAAAAAGACAACAAAAACCTCATTGCCGATTCTGGTTCTTTCCTAATTTTGGTTCGTTGTTCCCAAATCAACCAATTCGGCTCCTTGTCAAAAACACACAAACACAAAACGGCCTCTTTCTAAATTTAGTCCAAGAGCAAAACGAATTGGTTCGATTGAGCTGAATTGGGCTTTGGTGGGTCGAGGTCGGCTTTGGTTGGCTGATGAGTGATTTGAGTCAGGTCAGATTCCCATTTCCGGTTCTTGATCCGACCCGCCTGATGAGTGATCTAAGTCGGGTCGGATACCATTTCCGGTTCTTGATCCGCCATGCCTGATCTTGGGGTTGTTCTTGGGGTCTTCTCCTCAAGTCCGGGCAATGGAGCTTGATCATTTAAAGCTTGCTTTAATCCGCCTTTAATCCGAATTATCCCGAACATCGCCAAACCTGCATAATCAGGAACATGCATTAATTCATTCGTTTACATACAACTCTTGGACTAAGAAGCATTAGTAATAAGCTTTTAAGTGCAAGTGTTATGCACTTATCAAAAACATAGAAGAAAAAAGATGGAAGAAGTCGTGGGAATTAATCTGAAGGTGAAGCTATGTTCTATAAGGCTCAATAAGGTAAAACCTAGAACTATCCTTCATTTTAGTTCGAAATAGTTAGACTCTATTACATGAATTTACTGTTTTCATAAGTTTGTATACGATAGTGGAAACTTTAATCATTGTAAACATGCTTGTTGTAAATTAAATTGCTTGGAGTTGATTTATATTAGTAGAAAAATCAAATAAGATTCATTTAGAACAAGTTTAACCATCTAATCATTAAAAATAGGAAAGATATGCTTGATGTACTAAAATTGTTCAAAAAATAATGAAAACTAGGGCAGGTGAGAATGGAACAAGTAATTGCATAGTTTAATCAAATTTAACACTTTGGGAACACTTAATTAGGGTCTAAATAATTTGCACACAAAATTTAGAAGAAAACAAATAAAACGAATCAGGTTTAATAGGCCGAATGGTTGATTTTCCAAACTAGAAAACCTGGGTTGCTGTTGGGCTAGCTATGGTTAGCCAAGCAGACAGGTTTGGTTAACCAAAACCTCTGGTCAGTTAATCGACAACCTACCAAACCACCTGTCTAACCAACTAAAAAATATGTAATTTAAATAATTTTTAAATGCTTATTAAGCGGATATACTTCAGAAATTGAGATGATTGTCCATTTAAAAGTATTAAAAAAATTTAATTTGAAATAAAATCTAAATTTATAAAAGGAAGTCTCTTAGGTCTTAGAAATTACAAATTTAATTTATTTTAAATTCTAAAATGAATTAAGTTGAATAAAACTAAATAAAAATATTGTTTGAATTTTTATTAAATAAAAAATATTATTCAACCTTAAATATTGTTGTAAACTTAAATTATTTCAAATTTAAAATAAATCATATTGGTAAGTGATTTAAATTCTAATTAAGTATTAATAATCTTATAATCTCATCGAGTCCTAAAAGTGAATTAATTTATGGGCAAATTAGAGTTACCACAATTGAGGTATGCAGTAATAACCCATACCTCCTTTTTCTTTTCTAAAATATCACTTTGCTCCCTCTACGTTTGATGGAAGGTCACCCTCACCTCCTTTTCGTTAAATAACTAACAGAATTTGCATATGTTAGCATAGTTATAAGTATTTTAAGACGAAACTACCCCTTTGCTAAAGGATAAATTTTCAGCATACTATTCTACCAATTTTTGAATATTTGTTCCAATTATACCCTTTTCCCCTTTCTTCCTAGGTTTTTTTTTTTTTTTTTGGTAAAATTCTTCCTACGTTAAACGACTACTTCTTTCCCCTTCTCATTTTCTGATTTCTTTATTTTTGTTCTCATCACAAGAGCAGCGGTGAGGTGACTAAGAGAGGCTATTAGGTTATTTTTATTATTATATATTATTATTTATTACAAGGACATCTATATCATTCTTCAGAAATAATATTGCAGGGTTCAGAGATGCTATTATATTTATCCATGTTGAAGTCAGAAGACTAAAAATCTACTGGTCCTCGTACCAACAAAATCAAAGAGCAAGCCACCTTGGATCAAATATTGATCCTTGGCTGCAAAAATCCAAATAAATTTTGGATTACAGCAATAGATACCCAGTATTATTCTGTTAAACCAAGTAATGTACCATTGTAACTATTTCAGAACAATATTTAGATATGATTAGCTCCTTCCTTCCATTTGCATTGACTTAGATTTTGATAAAAATGGCATTAATTTTGAATTTTTGATAGTAATGGCGTTAGATTTGATTAGCTCCTTTCTTCCATTTGCATTGCTGCTACCAAACACTAAGAATGAAGAAATTATTGGGGTGGGTTTAATGCTCTAAATCTTATGAAACCCACCATTGAAGATGAATCAAATCCAACGTTGCAATTGCACGTCCAAAGCACTAACCTGTCATTTATTTTCTTTTTGTCATCGTGTACTACTTAGTAAGATACTACGTAAAATAATTTCCAAATAAACAAAGCTTGCATATATATATCAAACTAGAGGTCAGTGGAGACTGGACTTCGTCGGTTGTAAAATTAAGCTTAGAATTCGTAGAAGAAATTAAAAAAAAAAAAAGGATTTAAAGGGCTTAAAGGGAAACACCATCGAAAAAAAAGGAAGAGAGAGACATTAAAGGGATTTTGTCGGTTCGTCGGAGAAGAATTTGTCGACCGGAAAAGATGATTCGCACACAACAAAGAAAAGAGAAAGGGTTTTTACTATGCAGTAAAAACCGTAGTTCGGTTTGGTTCAAACGAAACCCTCGAAGAGTATTTTAGTAGTTTGCCTTTTACAAATAACTAAAAATTATAATTAACTGTGCTTTTAAATATTAAGGGCATTATAGGTAACCTATGATATCGGTTAATTCTCTTAACGGTGATCTTCTACGTAGGGGTAATGTGTTTATTTTCATAGGTGAAGGAAAGTAAGTGCAATTTACACATACCTCAAGGGAGGTAAGTGTAATTTACCTTAAATTTATTAAAAAAAATCTTATGATTAGATATTCAAAAGTTAATAAGATACGCAATTTAAACTAAATATTTATTATAATCAATAATAATATGCTTTGCATTTAAAAGACATTGTTGAGAGTTCCAATGACCTGAAGCAGTTGAACTTCGCAAGACGCTCTTCTCTGGATTGCAATAGGTTGATTGTAATTCGAGACCCAACGAGGGGACACATAAATAAATGAAACCAAAATTAATTTCTTGTGAAACTTATAACTTGATCGAGCAACAATAACCACATTGTGAGGCGATCCTTCAGTTGGTTTTATGGGAGATTGATTATTCTTAGATTGACTTGCTTTCAAACCATTGTTAACCTCTTTCCTACCAAGATTATATTTAGTTAAGGTTAGACATTGTACATGTGCCAAGTCCTTCTGGGTGGCAGACTCTGTTAGAAGAATGGGAATGATAGTCCCGATTTATGCTAGCAATTACAATCCACTAAAGGTTATTAGCGTTATAGGAAGTGTATTCCTCGGCTATATGTCTGTTTATGTGAGGATTGGTAATAAATGAGTGTTATTTGATGATGGGGATCATTATCGCTTGAACAAAGACCCACCTAACAGCTGAATGTGTCTTATCTAGTCGTATGGGGCATGGTTTCAAGGATCGGTCTGGATCAGATCGGATCGGCCGGTCCGGATCTGGATCGGCCAGGCCAAGTCCGATCCCAACCCATAATACAACTTTTGTATCGTGAGGCTTGGGATCGGACCGATCTAGTGAATGGATCGACCGATCCAACCGATCTCCATTTCTTTTTTAATTTATAAAATAAAGGATCCAACCGATATCGCCGATTCGGCACCGGTATCGCAGGTCCAGCTGATTCAAATGTTTTTTTTAAAAAAAATTAATAATAAAGGCCCAACATTTGGATCAGACCACGATCGGCCGATCCAGTACCGGATCGGGATCGGCCCGGACCGGTCCAATCCAGGATCCCGAGAATAGAAACCTTAGAATGGGCGCTGAATAAAATACAACGTTTATGGGTAAAACATTGTAGATATGAAAAATGGTAAGAGCAGATAGTCCAATAACAGACCGCCACGTGTCAGGACTATAACCGAAACATAACAAAATCCCCATTGATACCTATGGGTATAACCCTCGGGAACTTCCTAAAGAAGAACCCTAGTCGGTTTGAGGAACCAGTTCAAGGAACCGATTGAAGGAATGTACAGCTGAGAAATAGATATAGGGAGAAGGTAGTGCGCTACCATAATGCCCTTTATTACATAAATCACGGGATGGTCAACACCCTTACAATGAATATACAATGAAGCTGATATCAACAGGTACTCCATAGCCGGATGCCATACCCCTTTACAGCAGGATGTCGATGCAGAAATATCTCTCAAGTCATACTCGAAGGCGCCCATACGCGATGGGAAAACCCCTCCGATTCTTGAGAGCCCCACTTGTGCTAGGACATCCTCTCAAGTCATACTCGAGGGCCCCCATCTGCTATGGAAAAACCCCTCCGGTTCTTGAGAGCCTTAGAGGTGTGCCTCATGTTTACCAAAGAGATGCGTCTCGGTGAACACGTCGATATGAATTTACACCTAAGGGGAGAGACACCCCTGGACGATGCAAGACGTCGACACGTCGATATGAATTTACACCTAAGGGGAGAGACAGCCATGGGCGATGTAAGACGTCGACACATCGATATGAATTTACCCCTAAAGGGGAGAGACGGTCCTGGAAGATGTAAGACATCGATACTCTACAGCAGCATGCTGATACTACCTCCGTCTAAAGCGATGCTCGATGACGTCGTAGGTGATATTAACTTCGTCTAGAGCGATGCTCGATGACGTCGTAGGCGATACTATCTTTCTTCTAAAGCGAGACTCAAGGACCTCGTAGACGATACAATCCTCTGTCTTGAACGAGATTCGATGACGTCGTAGGCGATACAGTCCTCCGTTTAGAGCGATGCTCAATGACGTTGTAAGCAATACTATCTTCCATCTAGAGCGTTGCTCGATGTCGTCGTAGGCGATACTACCACAGTCTAGAGAGAAGTTCTAAGATGTAGAAGGAGATACTACCTCCGTCTAGAGTGAAGCTCTAAGACATAGAAGGTGATACTACCTCCGTCTAGAGTAGAGCGAAGCTCTAAGACGTGGAAGGTGATACTAGCTCCATCTAGAGCAAAGCTCTAAGACGTAGAAAGGGATACTACCTCCTTCTACAGCGATGCTCTAAGATGTAAAAGGAGATACTACCTCTGTCTAGGAGCAAAGCTCTAAGACGTAGAAGGTTATACTAC
Organism: Pachysandra terminalis; assembly: GCA_031762675.1. Taxonomy (NCBI): domain Eukaryota; kingdom Viridiplantae; phylum Streptophyta; class Magnoliopsida; order Buxales; family Buxaceae; genus Pachysandra; species Pachysandra terminalis. Next base: position 3,220 of record JAUPMG010020307.1, on the reverse strand, counting down.
CTCCGCCTAGAGTGAAGCTCTAAGATGTAGAAGGTGATACTACCTCCGTCTAGAACGATGCTTTAAGACGTAGAAGGCGATACTACCTCCGTCTAGAGCGAAGTACTAAGATGTAGAAGGCGATACTATCTACGTCCGGAGCAAAGCTCTAAGATGTAGAAGGTGATACTACTTTCGTCTAAAAGCGAAGCTCTAAAACGTAGAGGGTGATACCATAGCCTCCGTCTAGAGGAACCTCGACGACATAGAAGATCACATGGTCTCAAAAGTACTAAGGTTCGAGGACCTCGAAAGTATTAATACTAGTAGCCTCGATGGCGTCAAGACTGGACAGTCCCGATGTTGCCAAAGCTAAACAGCTTTCATTACCACGAATAACTATTGATCGCCAACACCAATATCGAGGTGTGAGGCTCGCCAACACTTGGCTGTAGAGGCTGTATCATGGTCTCTCAGTGGCAAACCTATAATTCATCAAAACGACTTGTGATTGGTTCATCTAAGAAACTGGGGTACATGATATGTACTACCTTAGGTGAAAGTCTTAACCACTGTAAAAAACGATGGTTGGGAATTCTAATACCTTGACCCATTAGCATCCTTAGCTCGATTCGACCATGTTAGATGGTCCACCAGTTTAACTGTTTAGTTCTTCAAGAGACGGGATACGGTCAGTTATTGATTTAGGTTCCCGTCGGTCAAAAATATCATACTTGGTGACTATTCACAAAAACACCCACGAAACAATGGCGACTCTGCTGGGGACTAGGTCTCCTACCTACAAATCACTATTGGAAGAATGGAAAGACAAAAGAGAAAAGCAAAGGCCATGGAGCAAGCAGGAGCATCATTTCCTCTTGATGAGGAGGAGAGACGCGAAGCAGATCTACCCGACGACCTGCAGAAGCTGGAAGTAGAGCAGGATGCAGATTACTACCCTGATGATCAGATGAAGATGATGAGAATAAAGATGAATAAGATGGAGGAAGCGCAGGCAGAGATGCTGGACCTGTTGCAGACAATGATTACACGAGAGAGTCACATCTCCACACCACCGACAGAACCAACGGTGGAGAGAAAACCACCTACAGCACCTGTGGTAACTCATGTGATTGCTCTAGTAAGTGCGCCTCAATCAATCTCTATGAACAATAGTGGCTTCATGACTCGAGAGCAGTTCATGAGTCTCACGCAGAAGGAGAAGGAGAAGCCTATTGAGTTTAGCATCGATACTAGACCTCCGTACCCGATGGCGATCATGAAGAAGCCATATCCTGTAGGGTATGTAGTACCGTTCTTTATGCCACAGTACAAAGGACGATCAAGCAATGCAAAAGAACATGTGACCAAGTTCACCGGTGCTTTGGGAGCATTTGCAGGTGATGATGAACTGAAGCTGAGGGAGTTCTCCCGATCTCTTACTGATTGTGCCTACACTTGGTATGATAATATTCCTCACGAATCTATCCTTAACTGGGAGGAGATGAAATTAGCTTTCTTGTAAAAGTTCTTTATCGTGGAGGAACGTTTGACCCTCATGGAGTTGGGAAAGGAGAGGCAAAAGTCTGATGAAGGACTTGAGCCATATGTGAGGCGATTCCGTGACCTACCAATTGACTGCCGGGATACAACCACGGAAGCCAACCTAGTACAGAGGTGCATCGATGGTATGATGGATGACTACCGTCTAGTACTGGAGAATTTGGATATCGATACTTTCTCCTGCCTTTGTGAGTCAGCAAGGCGTACCGGACGTACCATGGCCTTAAAGGACGATGTTGCATGGAAGTCTAAGGGGAAGTCTACTTCGCTATATGACAATTACTCTAATCGAGAATAAATGTTGTATCCTTTCCTAGACTAGTCTATTTCATTTCCTTTTATGCTTAAAGTCCATAGGGATAATTTAGAGTTCTTTCATTACCAATATGAGTTTCTAACTACATGCAAAATGTCAAATACTAAAAAAAAAAAAAAAAAGGAACATTGACAATATAGATATCTATACTGCGACCCAGTAATCCACATCAATCTGACGTTGCTGACACCCCTACCATCTGAGCACACAATGCCTCGATCTTAGGCTCATGACTGGCTACGCGAGACTCTAAGTCCTGACTGGTGGCAAAAGAAACCCTCAAGTCTCGATAACATGTTAGGTGCCCCAAGGCTTCCTTGATGATGTCCAAATTCGCTATCAACCAATCTAGCTTCATCCCGGTTGCTAGGGGATCCTCTAGCTCTTTTCGCATGTCATGGAGAACCTCCATGGTAAAAGAAGAGAGTTGTGTCTCTTGCAGACATCAAACCAGTGAACATAAAGATGAGTAGAAGAAGGCTCGCAGACAAGGACCGGAAAAGGTTATCTCAGTGCTAGGATCGCCATAACGATCAATAATTCTCCAAGGAATAGAACCATAAGTAGAAGGAATGAAGATCTTCTCTACAAACATAAAGCGAGTGTCTGCTTCAATATGAGGAAGGAGTGGATCAGCATAAGCATCTGCACTTCCTGGATCCAAAAGTTAAACATCAATAAAATCATGAGAATGACCACTCTCACTAGAGGCATTGACAGCACAAACGCCTTCCTCATCAAGGATCGAGGATCCCGAGGGTATATATACGATTGGATCAAGCACCCTCACTTGTCTAGGAGGAGTCGACACTAAGGGAGCGCGATGACTACTCTCCCTCATTTGCCATTTGAACGATCTCTTCTTCGAAGGTATCAGGGAAGCAATAGGAGTTTCTTTCCTTGCAAAGAGAATATCAGTAGTAGCATCCCCAACACTAGGAGTAAGAGGACATTGATGCCTAGGGAACTCACCAGGAAGAGATAAGACGATTACTTGACATAAGCAAAAGATATGCTTAGAATGAAACATACACTAGCAGGAAAAAAAAATAAAAGTCTCACCCCTCTCAATCGAGCGTGATGCAAAGGAAGTACTAGGAGAGATTGCTACACTAACGCCATTCTACTTGAGCCGAGGCTGGGATGTTGTAAGTCAACTTCAATACTGAAGGGATAGGAGTCATGAATTTGGCCCTCATCGGCATGATTTCCTTCATCTTCTTCAACCTCATGATCAGAGGTCGTCGTCTCCATATCCAAAACAAGGACTGGGGGACTGCTGATAAGTGGCCATAATTCATACTTTTAGACCTATAACTTATGCTAATTAACCTTGGATTGATTATAATTGGAATGGATTAA